>JANIJI010000061.1:2842500-3005000 GCA_024500535.1 Leptonema lineaticorne
TCGTTACGATTTTGTAATGATTTTTCGTGCGCGTTATCGACGTGTTGTGAAAATATTTTAATTATTAAATTGTGGTCCGTTCGAAAAATGTGATTTCTTTTTCAGCGTTCGTTGTATGCATAAAATATTTTTTTTTTGAATTTTATAAATATTTAAAAAAAATATTATATTTAAACGTAGTTTTTTGATACATGAAAATGATTAAAGATATAACAAAATAAATTTGAATTAAATTAAATATATATTTTTTTCTTAGATAAATTGATGTATTTTCTAATGCTTAATATATGAATTATGATTGCTTAATATTTAGAAGATCTTTATATATTGCGAAATATATAATTCATATTAATAAAGATCAAAGAAAATTTCCGATTTATTTATATATTTCTTTTATTAGATTATATCTTAATAATTCGCGTTTTTTTTGCATTTTTACATATAAATGCAAAATCCCTTAAACGAATTTAAAATGCTAATATATAATATAATAAACGGTTACACTCCGTAATTTTACGAATACAAATGAATTTTTAATCGAAATATATATATTTAATTCTCGCTAATAACCGTCGAAAAGATATGTAAAATACTGTAATTTATTATTATTTAATATACTGGAAAAAAAATATAACTTCCTTCATTAAATTCTCATACAATAGATGCACAATGCAAAGCATTAAAATATTTCATATAATAAAAATAATATAATGATATATTTCGTTATGGTTTGGAAGCAGGTGTAAAAAAAAAATCGATTATAATTTTATTAGTGTCTAGCAGATGCTATCTAGAATGCAAAATTTTTTATTTAAATATATATATGTGTTGCATTAAAATTAAATTTTAATGGATGCAAGAAATATTTTTTCCCTCGTTTTATTATAGAATAATATTTTTTCCCATTTGATTATAAACTATAAAAAGATGCTTTATTTTTTATAATTTTAAAAATATTATGGATTATTTTTTTTTAATTTTATATAAAAATATAATGATTTAAAATTTCGTGCTGATTTCACTCGTTCAAAAATATATATGCGATCTATATATTTATGTATATGATTAAATATATTTTAAAATGTATTACATTGACGGTAACATATTATAATACATTTATATTCCATGTACGACACGAAAAGACCGCTATCGGACACCGAAGCAATTAAACTAATTGAATTAGCGAAACGTTTCGAAATAGAAAATAATACGTATGTATATATATATATATATATATATATATATATATACATCGTTTTATAAAATTGCAAAGAGAAAATGAAGAAAAAATCGGGAATAAAACTGCTGAAATGTCGCTTTTTCTTTTTTCATCCGCCGGTGAAACGCAAAAAGCGCACCTTTAAAAGCTTATCCGAAAGCTTCCTGCTTATCCGACGTGTGCCGGTTTTAAGGCGGATCCGACACGTTTGTTTTTCAGCTGAAATTTGACGCTCGAAAAAATAATTACTTACACAAGTGTGTATTATAATAATATATATGTATGATATAATATATTTTTATTTAGAAAATGATAGCGATATATATGTATTAATATTTTTTTATGCATTTTTCTTAAGGCGTGCAAAATGAAAAACACGTTAAGGGGATGGAAACGCGAATCGGAAAGACCAGAAATAGAAGATGCTGGGTGGAAAACCCACGCCGGAAAATCTGCACAACTCTTGTAATGTAATCAGGGTGTCAAATTGGTAGGTGGGCGGTTAGTCTTATCCGTTGGAAAACGTTGACGTCAACGCGAACAAGAAGAAGATGTAGAAGAAAATTCTTTTTTTTCCACGACGGCGGTCCAAATGAGGGAGGAAAAGAGTGGGCAACGTCGAAAAAGAATGGAAAATTCGCTACCGATTGTCGATTAAATCAGGGCTTTGATGTATGAAACGAAAACTCTTTAAAATCATTATTTATTATTTTAATATTATAATATATAATATATTTTATATACTACTGTGATCAAAGTAGGGTGAAATTGTCATTTAAAACTCACGGATATTATGAAGGCAGGTAAATTGTATTTTTTTCCTAGGTTGGTAGTACTGTCATTGTAACATTTGCCAAACTTTACAAGTGTTTTTACAACTCTTGGTTCCTTCATCACCATATAATGCACCATGTTATATTGCATTGGTCATATTGTATTGTTGCCTAACCACCGTATTCGCTTGATGTGGCTCCGTTCGACATCTGGCTATTCAGCAAACTCAAAAGGCTAATGCGGGGATGCCGTTTTGAGACGATTGAAGAGATGAAACCGAATTGAAGAAGTCCTTGAAGGCTATTTACCGAAAAAAATACTATTCCGACTGTTTCAAGGACTGGAAAAAGCATGGGAAAAAGTGCGTTTGAAATTGATTTGGAAGAATAAATAAAGAATTTACATTTTATAAACAAATTCATCTTACTTTTTGATTACAGTATTGCAGGAAAATATATTTATTCGCACACAAAAATTGATAAAATGAATCATTGCGTTTTTTCCCAAGTTTCAACTTGAAATTACGCAGCCCTGAAAGAAAAGCTTCAGCTGAAAATTCGCCAGTGGAAAATTGGCAATATGAATAACGCGCGTGGGCGTCTTGTTTTTGTTTTGGTTTGATTATTATCGATTCGAATGCAGAGAAACTTTAGAATCGAGTTGTGCAATTTACTGAGTCACTCGAAAATATTACGACTATTTTTGTTTCGTTTAATTTATTCGTACAACTATTTGTTTGTTTATTTATTATTATTTTTTTGCGTAAAATGAATACGCGAACGAAAATACGTTTAGTTTTGAATCGAAAAACGTTGTCCGAATTACGAATGCGTTCTGAAAATTTTAATTTGATGCAAAAACAACATTGACTATAAATTAATTTTTATTTCAATATGCTTTATACATAATTAATTTGATAAATTAATCTCGTAAAATATATGTTAAAATCTAAAAAAAGCGTCTCAATTGCAGAAAGGTTCTTATATCATAGATTTATTTATATATTGATTACATAAAATAATAATAAATCTATATATAATATGAACTGTTATCTAATTATATAAAAAAAATTGTCCCTTCATTCTACAATTAGTTATACAATTATTTATATAATTATACGTAATGCGTTATTAGTGAATGAATTATTAAATAATTTAAAATTAACGTACATTATAATGTAATAATAATATAATATTAAATGAACGTTTTTTCGTAAATGTATTAAAAAAAATTATTACAATTTATATTATGGTTTATATAAAACCGGTGCGTGACTCGTTCGAATTTATGACGCATATAAAATATTTTTTATAACAGTTAATAAATATTAATCTTATTAAATAGGCTTTTTTGTTGGATATTTCTTTTTTTCGTATTACATAAATGTTGAAAAAAAACGGCTTAAAAATAAAAATAATACGCAATCGATTACAAAATCTTTGTTATGTACAAAAGTTTACAATTTTACGCAATTTTTTTCAATAGACTATTTAATATATAAAATTATTTATTATTACAATGTATATATATATATATATATATATATATATAATTAATTTATATTGACAGTTATGTTATAAATTATGTCAAACCGTTATCGAAATAAATATTTTAATTATAGCTTTTTGCATGTTTAAAATGCAGTTTTTTTTTCATACTGAAGGGTATATTTATTATATATAGAGCACGTGTTTTACATTCGATTATAATAATACTAATGGAGGCCTTGGAGTAATAAATAGGTGACATTGAAACTGGTTCCGAGACGAGACGTCTTTTTTTTTCGATACACATTAAGAAAACTCGTGCATATATAAAATAATAAAAAGAAAATAGTGAAAAGAAAATGAAAGGAAATGCGGCCAAACTATTGTGTTTAGCGCATGAATTTCCATAACACTTTTGTACATGACAATAATAATAATAATAAAATGTCATAATATTCGAGCTTTTTATTCTGTTTATATATTTTTTTTATGCGCGCGTGTGTGTATGTATTTTTTTTTTCATTTTTTTCTCGTAAAATCAGCGTGACTTGTTAGCTTTCATTTTTGCATTGTCAACGAAATTGTTTATAATTTCGGTAGAAAGAATGCGAATTTTATTTAAATTTATTTATTATTGTTATTTGCCGGTTTTTTTTATGAGAGATTTTTTATAGTTCAGAGGGTGTTAATGTGTTAAAAAAAAATTAAAAATATATATTATACGCTCTCTCAGCGGCCGAGAGCATTCAAAAGTAATCATAAAAATTTCGTTTCAAATATCAATAAATTAATTATATTATTGTATATTTGATATAATGTATAAAAAAAAATATTGACCGCTTTATTTGTATTTAGTATCGAAATATTAATTTTGAAAGTTATTTAGTATGGATTAATAATTTCCTTTGAAGTATATATATTTACTATTCCAATTAAACCCTTCATCGGTATTTATAAATTCTCAATTAATTATTAATAATTTTCATAGACCCTTTGCTATATATAAATGATATTAAAATGTAATATTATCTTGAAGCGATTATTGCGTCAATCTAAATATATTAATTAATTGATAACAAATGTATTATTACTGAAAATAAATTTTATAGTAATGTATATATATATATATATATATATATATATATATATATATACATTTTATTTATTTATATAGATATTATATATTAAATTTTTACGATTGTTTTGATTTGAATAAATGTTAAAAAAATATAACAAAGCAAATTAGACGTGTCAAAACATGTGTTATCATTAGAAAAATCTCGACTTTTAATATTATATATATTGCCTATTAACCCACTTGGCAAGTATGACAAGGATAATTTATCATAAATTCCGACATAAAAGAGATCGTTATAAAATGGTCGATTTGAAACGAATTTTTAACACACATAAAAAAAATACATTTTTTTAATTATTTGTAATAAAATTGATTAATAAAAATAAAATATTTGTAATGTTTAATATATACGGAATCGACTCAAAGGTGGTCGACGCCTGAGGTCTTTTGTTATTATAGTTAACCCTTTTATGATATATTTAATAGTTAATATATATATTATGGTTAGCATTATTTGAAAGTTTAGGTTATTTATATATTATTTTATATACTGTTATTTATATATTATTTTATATACAAATTGATATATTATTTTATATACTGCCTATTTTGTCTAGGAGTAAAATGGTTTATAAATATTTTTCATATGCGCTGCATCGTAAATTCCACTAGGTTCGAGCAAATATTTTTAGAACTGGAAGTGATGTGAAGAATGAAAAGAAAAAGAAATCGTGTTTTATGTTTAAACATATATATTTTGTGCTCTCTTTTCTTCACTCTTAGAGAACGGTGCGTTCTTCGAATATAAAATATTGTGTATTGTATATTCGGTCGTTTGAAAGAATAACATTTAAAGAGCACATGCTTCCTAGAAGCCGACTTTCTCATGGGATTCATCGTTCGGTGAAAATATTTTTGCGATAAAATAATAATAATAAAAAAAAAAATTACACGCGAGTAAACATTCTCAGGAAAAGTCGGTCATATTGTCAGAAATTACGTCAATTCTTATATAAATATATAAATAAATAGATATTTTTATGACTCAATAAGTATTATATTATGTATATAAAGTGAACTGAATATATATATATATATATATATATATTTACAGAAATATATTAATAAAAATATTGATTTTAAAATGTTTTATAATCACCGATAGATGGCGCAGTTCTGATAATTTAATAGTTTTTCGCTCAATTTATATATGAAAATTTATTTTTAAAATATTTTTTTTATGTATTAATAATATTAGAAGTTTTTTTTATATATAAAATATGAAATTTTATATGTCGTCGTTGATCGTTTTCGATTTGAAGACGTCCGTAGCACGCTTCGAGTACGACTTATGAAAAATCACTCGGTAATAATTCTTTTTCGCCGCAATAAATCATTTATATGTCGATATCGAATTGATATTTAACCCGTTCGCCGTCTAGGAATACATTTTATTCCGTTTTTTTTTGTTTTTACTTTTTGACCCCTCGACTATCACTATCACTATCGCCATTTGTGAATATTGCGCGATTCGTGAAAGCGAGATCAATATTTGTTTTGTCATATTATAAAATCTATGATGACCCTCGTGTTATATTTATATAAATAAATGAAAAATGTCAAGAATTATATGAAATTTCAACTTTCACCATAAAATTATAATAACAATTCAGTTTATTTTATTTTTTATTGAACAGTGAAGAAAAACTAATGTCATATTATTTATGCAATATAAACAATTATATGAACGATGAATAAAATTGTTGATAAAGAACTAGAAATTTTGCATTTTTGTCTATATTATAATTTGATAATGTTAATTTGAATATTAAAAGCATTAATATTTATCAATTATATATTGAAATACAATATATAAATCAAGAGGACATCGATATATCGTAATAATATAAATAATTCTTAATAATATTAATACTTTTAATTGTCATTATATATAGTCAAATTTTAACGATTTGACAATATGGTTTGATATATCGTGTTAAATTTGCATAAAAAATAAATTTTATAATTATTAAAAACAAGCTTGATTTATGTGATATTTTATTATAATGCGACATTTTCTTTAATGTTTACCAATTTTAATAACATCACTGAAAAAGTGATTTTCATTATAATGATGTTTATAATAAATTTATATAATTTATTTTGCGATGAAATTGTATAAATCAATATTTATAAAGAATTTATATTATATTCTAAGAAATTTCAATTGATAATAAATAACAATATTTTTAATGTTTTATATGTATATTTATGATAAAAATTAGATTTATTGTGAAGTAAGTATAATCAATTGATATATTGAAGTAGATAAATAACAACTACCATAAACTTCTCAGTATTTTACTTTAAAATATTTTTCAAAGTAATATCTTTTATGTTATAATTATTAATAAATCGACAATTCATTGGAAATAACGTATTAATTATTTTCTTATAATATTGTTAAGAATAAATTTAATAGAACTTATGAATTAAAATTCAGTATAATTATTAATATAGCAAAAATTCATACAAAAACAAAAAGATTTAAAAATTACAATGTTTATATTTACAAATTTTCCAATAGCAGTCGTAAAAGAGGCGATCGGTTAAAAAAATAATAAAACAAAAATAAAAATAAATAGAAAAATAGAAAACGAGATAAGACCGTAAAGCGATGAACCCACGGCTATTTTGATTGATCCCGTCATTGGTCCGGGGTTCTGAACCCTCGGATCCCGAAGGTTAACTCTATTTTCGACGTTAGCGTAAATATTTACATTTAACCGATGAAAATCCGTTACGTAGACGAGATACTGACCTCGGAACTTGTTAGTGTGCAATCGGGCCATTTATCGATTCGAAGCCGGCGACGACGATAATAATAATAAAAAAAAGGTCACGAACGCACAATATATATATATATATATATATATATATATATATTTATAATATAAAAATCTTTAAAATATTTCCTTTAAGGCTGGGACCACATCAAAAGATTTTTTTCGGAAGACGTAACGATTTTTCCGAAGGGTTAAAGGCGGTCATTTCCGCTACGGTGACCGCTAATAGATTTCATCCAAATAGAAGTTCGCGTCGAGGGATTTTTTTTATTATTATTTCGCCCTTTCCGTCGGAAAAACCGTATGAAAAATAATCCCTTATGAGTTATATATATATATATATATATACGTACGAGTGTGTATATATATTTTCTTGATTTTTTTTTCATTTTTGGGGAGGTTTATTTTCTTGTATGTTATGCTACATATGAAGTCATTTTTCCAGGATTAACTCCCAAAGGACGAGTTCTTTTCTTCTGCGCGAAATTCGGACACGATTTTCAACTTAGAAAGGGCATAGTTTATTTTTTTTTAATATAGTGCATTTTATACATTTTTTTGTTGTTGTTTGTTTTTGAAATATATTTTTGTCGGAATGTATGATTTAATATGTGAAAAGATGTTTAATGATTTAATAATGATAATAGTATATGATGGACACATTTTTTTTTATTTTAACAATTATTGTGTATATAAATGAGGTGATTTTTAATAATATTAATTTCGAAAAAAATATATTGAAAATCGAATTATTGTATGTCTTAATTATATATAATAGAAAAATATTTGTTTTAAAATTCATATAAATTTTAAATCAAATCTAATATATATGTTATGACTTTTAAATATAATTTTACAGTAATCAATTCTACCTATTTAACAATTACATATTTTTATATGCATTGTGAACATTAAATACCATTGAGTATTTCTAATAATAAAATAATATTTCATATAGAATATAAATAATTTAAATAGTTTTATCGCAATTTCACTAAATCTATTTAAATAATAGCCGAATGCGAATCATATTTTTGAACAGTGATAAAAATATATATATTTTTTTTGTCGAATTTCAGCATCATGACTAAATTATGCTTGCCAAAGTTACATTTTCAATGAGGGAAAGCGATATGAATAAAACTGGGTTACCATATTATATAAAATGTCTAGACAACAAAATTAAATTATTTACCATATAATCCTCTATCGCATAATATTATAATATATCTAACGGTATTATTTATCATTAACGACAAAATAAATTTCAATTGTATTAAAAAAAAAATGCATATAAATATAATAAATTTGATCAAATTGAATATCGAATAGATTTTTAAATTCATAGTTTGTAAGCGATTAAGATTTTTTTTTATGTATGTAATTAAATTCAATATAATCGTCATTATATTTTCTGTGAAGGCTTTGATTTTCATTGTCGTACACAAATTCGCACATTATTTAACAATCCTTTCTCTCGTGAACTTTCAACGTTTCACTTTCGATTTCGATTGTTTAAATTAAACACGAGACATCGAGACTTTCCATACGAAGAAAAAAAAATCGCAATAAGCAAGGCAAAAAAAAATGCCGTTTACATTTATATTACTATATAGAAATAAATATCAGGTCGTGCATTTGTATTTTTATCGTTGAAAATAAATATTTATTTTTATTTGCATATTAGTATAATGGAATGATTCGAAAACGAGACTCGTGTATCGGATCAAGTCAAATTTTGTTTTTAATGTGCAAATGGAACGTTTCAATTTTGATTTTTCATCCACGTTTGACCTGAATTATGTTTTATATATGGCGATCATAAAAAAAATCCATCAGAAAGCTCAAATCGTTTATATTATTATAGTGCATGTCATTTTTATTAGGTCACACATTATATAGTTGCATAAAAATTAAATTATTAAATATCTGAATGAATATTTAATTTATTATATTCTATAAATTAATCATTAAAACAATATAATATTTTTTGATTTTTTTTATACTACTGTGATCAAAATGTAAGGTGAAATTGATATTTAAAATTCCCAAGCATTAGGAAGATAGGTAAATTGTATTTTTTTCCAAGATTGGTAGGACTGTCTATAATATTTGCAAAGCGTCTGTTTGTCAAAAGATTTAATTACCATATATATGAGTTACACGTATTTTTACAACTCTTGGTTCCTTCATCATGATAATGCACCATTTCATACTGTATTAGTTCCACGCAACTTTTTTGCCAAAAACTGGACTAAAATCGTTCCGCAACCATCGTATTCGCCCGATTTGGCTCCATGCGACTTTTGGCTATTCAGCAAACTCAAAAGGTCAATGCTGGGACGCCGTTTTGAGGAGATAAAAACCGAATCGAAGAAGGTCTTGAAGGCTATACAGGAAAAAGACTATTCCGACTGAAGTGCATTTTATCGGATGGGGATTACTTTGAAGGGGATGAAATTAATTTGAAAGAATAAATAAAGAATTTATATTTTATGAACAAATTCACTTTACTTTTTGATCACAGTATTATAATATAAATAATAATAAAAAATATATTACTTATTTAATCATTAATAATCATAATATATAAATCAAACGATAAAGTTATTATTTATTGCTGATATAATTATTATTTGGTTTCAAAAATATATATTGAGTCGAAAATGTTGGGATTTAGTATGAAAAGAAATGTATATATATATATATATATATATATATATATATATATATATATATATATATATATATATATATATATGTTATATACCAAAAATATAGCTCTATGATTAGAAAAATCGATGAAATATATTTTCAGTCGAGTATATATTTCACTCATAAACGTAAACGATATATATTATGTAATTTATGAGACGATTGAGAACCGTCGATCTATTCGTAAAAACGGAATAATAAAATGTTTTTCGTTTACGTGCGACGTCGGAAAAGCGATTTTCCCCCTTCGTAGTGCGGTTTCTTTTACGTATCAAATTATAATATTATATATATATATATATATATATATATATATATATATATATATATATATATATATAAATACATACGTTTTTTTCTGATTATAATCAATTATATAATGGAATGAATTTTATTTACAAACACGCATAAATCAAGCTTTTTTACGACACGACGATAAATATTCCGAGTTGTCGTTAATTTTTTCGATGAAATTTTAACGATTTTTTTTCACTCTCCTGTTTCTTTCTGTTTTTTTTTCTATAATATTTTATTTATTCAGATATATATATATATATATTTTTGGCGAATTTTTTCCCGTTCGGTCGTCGAACCGAATCGACGAATATAATTATGTTTTTCGATTCTAATACGTCACGTAAATGTCAGTTTTTTTTTTCATAGTGGTTTTTCCGATAATAATTTCCAATTTTTTTTTTCTAGGACGGAGGGGGGGGGGTAGACCGTTAAAAATAAACTTACACGAACAGTTTGTATACGACACGGGTATGTAATGATTTTTTTTCTATTTTTGAAATATGATATTGAAAAAAATATTGCAAAATTACTATTTAAAATGTAAACCGTTTTAATACATGAATTATTTTAGATACAAATAGATAAGCACTTTGAATGTTAAAAAATAATTATAATATTAAAGTCAACATTTCAAAAATATTTGATATTTTTAATTTTTCATCTGATTTCCGAGAAAACGACACGATAAATGGGTCAATATATATATATATATATATATATATATATATATATATATATATATATATATATATATATATATATATATATATAGAGGTAAATAAAAAAATAAAATAATTTCGATTTCTGAGAATCAATTTTTAACGTCTTTTCTATCAACATTGTCCATGTTTAAATATAATAGTTGTTAATATAATAAAATTCACACGATGTTCGACACGCCTTCGTTTAATATGTCAACTCGTTCTTTTAAAAACCGGTTTTAATATATATTTTTATAAACTGTAATTATGCAAACATTGAATAGAAAAAAAATACACACATACACTTGGTTTATTTTCTATTATATATATATATATATATGTATATATATATATATATATATATATATATATAAACAAATAAAGAAAGAACAAACCAATTATGAAAATGTAAACGATAGAAAAATAGATACCCTTGAAAGTCCCACTTTTAATGAGAAGAAACAAAATCAAGGTTTTTCGTAGATTTTTACTATTTTAGAATAAAATGTTGCGGTTTTTAAAAAAAAAAAAACTTTTCATATATGAAAATTGAATTTTTTTTGTTCAAAATGAAAACAATGTAATTTATAGCAAATACAAGGTTTTTCATATTAGAATTTCTCTTTAGAATATGAAAAATATATCTATTTTGATAATATATTTTTGTCGATTTAATGTCGCATTATTTTTTACATTTGCTTATTTTTTGATATTTTTTTTTATTTAAAATTAGGAAAATGATGTAAATCCATTTATATTTGAATTATAAAATAGAAAATTAATTTCCATTAAAACGTATATTAAATATAAATTTAATGAAATTCACTTCATTCTTCGGAATTTCTTAATAGAAAACTGTCAAATATTAATAAAATAAATTATTTTTCTTGTGTATTGTATTAAGAATTTTTTTAATAAAAATAAATTATATAAATATATATATATATTAAATTCAATTTTAATTTTTCGTATGGCTGTATCAAAGGTTTCTTTGGCCGTGTGGATCGCCAACCTTCTTAAGGAGACGGCGTAAAGAAGAAGAAGAATATTATATATATTAAATAAAATTTTATCGTTTATATCGATAAAATAAAAATTGATGAAAAAAATTATAATCGAAATTATGGCACTTCCTCCCCCTCCCTAAAAAATAAAAAAATGTACAACGCATATTTTTCACGATGTATTTTAACAATATTTTCGAAAATTCACGCGAAACGTACGTTAAAAAGTGCGGTAAATTTAAATAAAAATCTAAAATCAAGATAAATTCACCCCCCCTTGAAGTGGAATTTATCGACATATTTATGTAGAGATCGCGTTTCTAAGTGTTTTTTACGTTTATTATGCGGAAAAGGGTAATTGCAATATATCACACAAACACACACATTATATATATATATATATATATATATATATATATATATATATGTAATAAATTTGTATAAAATTAAAATTGAAAATAAAATTTTACGATAATTAATATTTTTTTGTATTGCATATGTTATTGATATTGTAATATAAATTAAAATTTATATTTTTTTATCGATTATCTCAGTGAAAGTATAGATTAAAAAAAATAATTACAAGTTTTCCTTATATTTATATAAGTGTATAGTTTTTAATCGATTAAAAATGATATATGTATATAATTATGTTTATATATAATAATCAGATTAATACCTGAATATTTTTTTTCAAATGATTAATTCTATCGACATCATTTAATTATAATTTTATAAATTTCATATATTTAATATGTATTATTATTTTTAGAAATTAATAAAAAAATATATAGTAGAAAATTAGATGAATATTGTACAATATATATAGAATTAAAATATTTTATTTATTATGATATATATATATATATATATATATATTAATTTTCAATTTGCACAATTGTATATACAAAAAAGTCAAAATATTATTAAAAAAAATAAACGATAAAAAAACCGATAAATATAAATGCTGACAATGTTCTTGGTAAAACTATATTTAGACAATTGTATAAATATTTTTATTAATACCGTTTCTTAGAAATTCGTATCTTTCTACTAAAAAAAAATATTTAACAATTTTGCGGTTCGATTCCAATAATCAGCAATATAATATCGTGTATTTAAATATGGTATATATACCATATATATATATATATATATATATATATATATATATATATATATATATATTTATATATATATATATATATATATATATATATATATATATATATATATATATATATTTATATATATATATATATATATATATATATATTTATATATATATATATATATATATATATATATATATATATATATATATATATATATATATAATGTATATCTCTAAAATCCAGTTATAATTTTAATAATCCACAAATTTCATCGAAAATGGCTTAATAACAAAATATTGTTATCAAACACACACATATATGGTATATATATATATATATATATATATAGTATAATAGTATAACAGAGAAATTTCTAGGAATCGCTCTGATAACTTGGCATTTGAAGCGTCAAAAAAATACGTACGTTATATATATATGAATAATATTTATATATTTATATACATGTTACCGATAAACATTCGTCAAAATAAATAAAATAAAATAAATAAATAAAGCAAATAGCTGGTTTGGCGCTATCGCGATCTAAAACGGAGTGCAGTAGAATATTTTCTATATATATATATATTTTTTTTTTCTATTTTATTCTTATCCGTCCGACTTACCTGAAACAAATCGTATAACACGAGATCGATTTGATACCGAGATTTACGGTAACGGCTTAATTAGAAATGTAATTACACAGTAAGACTATCTGTGATCTGCGGCATTATGAGCAAAAGGCACGAGTTTAACGCCCGTGCGAGAAAATATGCTCGTCGTTCTAGCGATTTCAAATCGAAAATGTAATAAGTAAATATGATATTAAAAAAATATAATAATAAATAGTATTAATTCACGATTATTAATTATAACAATATTATATTTTTGTATGGAGAAAATACAATTTAGTTGCATTTCTAATAATGTACGGAAGTTTTAAATGACAATTACACCTTACTTTTTCATCACAGTAGTATATAATATAAATGATAAAATCGTATAATCATTCATCATCTATCTCGTTCTTACTTTCATATAAATTGTTCAACGTCGATTGAGATAAAACAATATTTTATATACAGGGTCACCACATTCATGTTTATTTTCACGTCAATTTTTATTAATTATATTGCGCAATATTATGTCGTTGTCATTCTTTTGTCGCAACCGGTTTTTTTTTCTCTATTCACCATTTTGCTATTTTCGCTATTATATATGCATAACGAATGTTTAAAAATAGCACAATATTATTAATAACAACAACAAAAACAACGCTAATTTTATTCATCCGAGTCATGAGAGTTTAATGATATAAATATGACTCGTTTTTATATGGTCGTGTTGAGAAAAAAATAAATAAATAGAATAATAAGTAAAACATGATACTAGCATGTATTCGGTACGCCAGAGAAAAAAAAACATGATAAACACACGATTTTTTCCTCCCACTCGAAATTAGACGTTTTTAATTTTAGCCGACGAATTATGCAAATATGCGATTTATATATATATATATATATATATATATATATATATATATATATATATATATATATATTTAATAAAATGCGGAGGCTTTTTTTCGTATTTAATAAAATAAATCATTCGGTGACAAAATAAATTGTAATGTAAATGAAGCATTATTGCGAAGTATTATTTTTTTTTATATACGAAATGTTTGTAAATTGCAAAAGACCGTTTTAAATTTTTGTCTATTTGCAAAATATGAAAGTGACAAATTTGTATTTTATTGCGCGGTTATCGTTTAAATCGTTTCTTAGAATATTTTCTTGAATAAATACGTTATTTATAAAATAAATTCGATTCTTTAAAAATATTGTAAAAGTTAAGTAAAAAAAAAATCGCTAACATAAACATAGTGGATTTTGTTATCATCATTGAATAAATATTAATATTCATATATATTCGAATATTTATGGTATATATTTTAATACTAAAATGTGATATTTAATAATTAAAAATATATTATATTTTCAACCCTTTCACCCCATCGTCGTTCATAAATAGAAATTTAACGATTCCCGACAATTATTATTATCGTGACGAACGTCTATTATCGGATAAAAGGCTTTATTTGCGTCGCAATCACGCCTATTTTCCGAGACAATAATACAATAATGAGGGTTTGGCACAAGGGGGAGGGGGATGAAAAGATATTATTATTATTATTATTATTAGTGTAGAAATATATTTAGTCGGAGTGATGACCCTGAAATGCAATAAATAATAAGCGCAAAGCGTTCCTAATACGACAGACGGGTCTCGGACTTATTTTCGAAGGCGCCAGACTGCGAAAACTGCGGTCAAGGGCAAGGAAAACTCGAGGCGCTTTTCCGAGAAAATTCGCCGCGACGTTTCTTGACTATTGCGCAACCGACGCGCCTCCGTACTAAAATATTTTAGAATGTCACATTTTTTTTTCATATTCTATTATAGTTTTTCTTTTAGTTATATATATATATATATATATATATATAAATATATATATGTATATTTATATACATATATATTTTTTTCTTTCAAATGTTGTCGTTTAATTTTATTCGTTTATATTGGTTGCAGCACGTGTCGCTAAATTCGAAGCGTTTCTAGCATGTTTTTTATACGTTAATAAAATAATTAAAATATTTTTTAATTAAAAAAAAAAATAATATTTAATTTGTAATAATATTCGATATTCTAAAATTATATAATATAATATAAAATATATTTTATAATTTTAAACCGTTACCGTGGACGTAAAATTTTATATTTATATTCTATTTTCATATAATCGGTCATTTTGTATATATATATATATATATATATATATATATATATATATATATATATATATATATATATATATATATATATATATATATATATATATATATATATATATATATATATATATATATATATATATATATATATATATATATATATATATATATATATATATATATATATATATATATATATATATATATATATATATATATATATATATATATATATATATATATATATATATAAATCTTCATGAATATATTCAGCGATGAATATAATTTGTGTAATAAATTAAATGTAAAATTTAAATTCGTAGGCCTTGCTCATACTAAAATTTATACTTTGAAGTTTAAACTTTGTTACTATGTTAACTTGTATGTAAATTTAACGTGTCAGAAGATCTCATAAAACCACAATTTTTACTCGTTTACATAGTATGTATTAAATTCTAAATATTTCATAAATTACAGTATCTTGAATAAATATGAATATAATTCATCTGATTTTCTCAAATATGAAATATATTTATTTTCTATAATTTTTTTATTCATTTTAAAGCGATCAATATAATATATATATGTTAGAGTATAATTGAAATTATTATATTTTTATTATGATATTAATTTATTAATATTTGTGTGTTTTTTTTTGTTATATTAAAAGAATAATATATTATTAATATAAAGGTGTTCATATTACCACTTCGTATAAAATAAGTCTGTCTATTTCGAGTTAAATTTAAGACCAGTTTTTATTTTTAAATTATACTTCGGATTTTTTCAGTAAAAAAAAAGGTGCAAAAAAAAAATAATCGCAATGGCATTTCCGTTTGACCCGTTTTTTGCGCAAATCGCAAGACCATTTCTAGCCTCAGGAATTTGCACGTTTTCCGGCCATCTCCGATTTCTGAACGTTGTTATTTTCGGATTTTACAAGACGCCCTGTGGTCCTAATTTAACGAGAACCCAAAATCGAAAAACACGTTACACATATTTTTTATATATGTATATTTTTAGACAGTAAAGTTTTGTATTATAATGAAAAAGGCGGCATTAACATAGGATATTCGGGTATTTTTTATTTTAAAAATCTCGCTCGATAATAGTATCAAGGTTATGAATTTATAACGTGTATTAAATAGGTTCTAGTTCAAGTTCATAGACCTACTGGCATAGTTTGGAATGTGTTTTTTTTTTGTTCATGAGGAAAATAGGATTAATTTATTATATTAAATCGCGGAAGGTTGATATTCGTATAAAAAATCCGATGTTAAAATATTTTTTTTTTAATTATTAAATTTGATATAAAATTTATAATGATAAATATTTGAAAATAGTAGAAGAGAAGGTCAAATCAAAGTTAACGAATAGTTTTAAAAAGGTAGAAATGTATGAAAAATAAAATAAGATCTAGGTCATTGTTTTGGCTTTATATATTTTTATATATGGATTATATATTATATTAAAAAGTTAGTCTACAAAGATCAAACATTTTATACTATATTATTGTAAAATATAAATATTTATGTACAATTCGAAACATCTGCATTTAAATCTAAATATATATATATATATATATATATATATATATATATATATATATATATATATATATATATATATATATATATATATATATATATATATATATAAAATATTATTACAAGGATTATAAAATATTTATAGTTCTTGGTAAGGTATAATAAAATATATAAACAAATTGAAAGGCACATTGAGAGATTTAATAAATTAGCAGCGTGAAAATGTCTAAAGGGTTATAAAATCTACATCAGATTCTAAAACGAGATAGACGAATATAGTGAAAACGAATTTGAACACGGTGAAACCTTTTCAAATACCAACTTCATCAAAAGTTTCATTACGAAAGTTACACCCCATCATCAGATAGGACTAATGCTTCACGAAAATCGACTAGAGGGGTAGGAAAATGAAAGCAAGTCGACGGTAAGTAAGTAAAGTGCTATATAATATTTATTAATATGTAAATTAACGTATATATATATATTTATATACTACGGTGATCAAAAAGTATGGAGAAATTGTCATTTAAAATTCACGGGCATTAGGAAGGCAGGTAAATTGTATTTTTTTTCCTAGATTAAAATAAAAGGTTTAATTATCTTCGAGTTATACGCGTATTTAAAATTCTTGATTCCTTCATCACAATAATGCACCACGTCATACTGCATTAGTTTTTTGCGACTTTTTTGCTAAAAAATCGACTCATGTCGTTCCGCAACCACCACATTTGCCTGATTTGGTTCCGTGCGACTTCAGACTATTCAGCAAACTCAAAAGGCCATTGCGGGGACGCCATTTTGACACGATTAAGGAGATAAAAACCGAATCGAAGAAAGTCTTGAAGATTATACCGGAAAAAGACTATTCCGACTGTTTCGAGGACTGGAGAAAGCGTCGTCAAAAGTGCGTTTTATCGGACGGGGATTACTTTGAAGGGGATGAAATTGATATGGAAGAATAAATGAAGAATTTACATTTTATTAATAAATTTACCTCACTTTTTGATCACAATGTTATATTATCCATTTATATACCGATAGGTAATATAAGAGTCTGTTTTAAATTTACCCAGGTAATTGCCGACGTGTCATCTTGTCTTTGATGATGTGACGAGAACGACATACATTAGCGTCTGCTAAGTGGATGTCTCTCTCTCTCTCTCTCTCTCTCTCTCTCTCTCTCTCTCTCTCTTTTTCTATATACATCGACGAAAGCTTATCTTTACACATTTGCGTCACCAAATAATGAGCTTTTTAGATGGGGACCATCGTGGACAAATTGCCACGGCGTAAAGGTCAAAGACACCGACTGTTCCGTGTCGTCGAACGTTATGCCACTTTAAAATTCAGGGTCGCAATAAATGCAAATACGAGCTTTAGCACGTTTTTAGACGTCTATATTAAAATCAAAATTTCATTGTTTTTTTTTCCACTTTTTATTTATACGATAAAATTATTTATTGTTTTATAATATTATATTATTATATATATATAAAATGATAGTGTCGATTGGTTGAACGTGGTGGTGTAGCATTTTTTTTTCGTTAAATGCTAATTTATTTTCATAATTTAACCTTAAATGATGTTTACAACTCAAAATATAGATCCTTGCCGTTCTGAAATTTAACTTATTACTATATGATTTCATGTAAAATATTTCAGCATTTACAGCTGGTTTCTTAAGGTACAGTTATAAATGCGATATACCATAATTGTATATATATATTTATATATTGTACTAATAATTATCTAATATACATGATGAATTCATGTGTTAATCGAAATTGTTAAAAATAAAGATATCAGATTAAAATTAAAATATTTTTCAGACGGCGTTATAAAGGATATGAAATATGAACGCGCTGAAAATATATGACAGAATTGATTGATAGATGGAAATATGAAGAGTTGGTTTTCCAGTATTTTTTTTTATTATCAACAAAACGACTGACGTATTACGATTTCATAAACATTTGTGTGTGTGTGTGTGTTCGAACGTCACAAAGGCTATTATTAAAAGACATTCGAATTAGCATTTTATAAATTGTAATATTTTAGCGCGTTGACGCAACAACCTGATGACGTTCGTGAAAAGTCCTCGATTATTATTTTCACGTGCACCGTTATAAAATTTCGCAGAAGTCAAGAAGAAGCCTCATTTGTTGTTGTTGTTGTTTTTTTTCATTTTTTTTTTATTAAAAACCGTTTCCATTTATGAGATTAAAGTGTTTACGTAAAAAAAAACGTCTAGTGAAAAGTTAATATGAATGGAAATTCACGAAAATGACCATATATATATATATATATATATATATATATATATATATATATATATATACATATATTTGAGTATATAAAAAAAACGACTTTCTAATATATTATTATAATTATTGATAATTTTGTCTAAATTTAACTAAAATCTTTTACTGTTTATATTATAATTTGGCAGTAAAATGTCTCGCATTTTACATATATGGTTAATATTTAACGTTTATGGCTTTAGCTAAAAAAAAAATATTCTTTCTATCGCCATATAAGTGATAAATTGAATATTATCGATTACTAAATCCGGTAATATTTTTTTTTCAAATGACGTCAAAGGATACAAGTACATTATCGTGTTGTATTTTATGGCAACATATGTTTGAATGCCTATTTAAGATATTTTTTTTTTATAAATAAATTCGGGTTAATATTTCTATATAGTAATAACACGTGTTGTAACAATAATAAAAAAAAATGATTATCAATAACGGTGGTTTCCCGTTTTCGTCCATATTATAAAATTTATCGATGTCATTATAAATTCTGCCATCGATTCACGTTACAATATTATAAAATAATTAGTAAATATTAAAAGAGAATTTCGAGTTTAAGTGCGATTTTATATCGCGCTAAAAATAAAGACGATATATCAGCATGAGCGATCATCATTACGAAAATAATTAATTATACAAATTGCTTGAAAGACAAACGTGCGTGCGCGTGTGTGTGTGTGTGTTTCTATTTTTAAATTTTATATCCGCATATATCCAGTTATTTTTAACGCGATCAATGACAAAAAGAATTAATCCACTGGAACACATTTTGCTCGATTAAGTCGACCGCGTCAACAATTACTCGCACAGTCGGAATTTAAACTGGAGCGTCTAAATTCGTTTATTGTTTTTTTTATATGTATATATATATATAACTTTTGTGTATGTTTTTTTTTCTTATATAAAATTGTATCTTTGTTATTTCCATAACATCTGGTCGTTGATGGGGTGAAAACGTAAAATACACCCACACTTGAAATAATAGCCAAATACATACAATTTTTGGTATGAGAAATTAGACTATTTTACATACAGATAAATTTCAAGATACATAATAAAAAAAATGTTTCATAAAATAATGTTTAATTCCAATTTTAAATATATATATATATATATATATATATATATATATATATATATATATATATATATATATATATATATATAATGTATTGGTGGATAAAAAACGTCAGATTTTTAAGTGAATAAATGAAACTGCATATCTTTTTTCAGAAGCTATTTATTAAATCATAATATGCTCCATTTACTTCATTACACTTTTCCCAACGAGACTTTAAAGTATAGATGCCTGTCTTATAAAAATTCTGATATTTAGTTCAGTTCAGTTTTAAATGTTAAAAAAAAATGAAAATCAGTTGGTGACGATCTGGTGAATGAGCTGGATGCTGCAAAACTTCATATTTCAATTCATTTTATATCATATAATTTTCTCGACAAACGTTAGAATTATTACACATTTACTTCATTGGTGAATTTTTCTGCAGTTTTATTAATCAATTTTGAGTTATGTTGAAAAAGTGACGAAAGTCGAGACCGTCTCATGAATAATATATATATATATATATATATATATATATATATATATATATATATATATATATACATACAAGAGCGTCATCGATATCGTCATCATCACTATATCATCATCACAAGAATAACACGTCTGTGTCGTATCAAAAAATAGAATTTAGCTGGCGCCTATGATAGATCCGAACATTTTTAAAACTGTTCATTGTTTTCACGTGCATAAAACCATATAACAGAAATAGAAAATAAATCTACGAAAAAATTTCCAATTTTAAACGCACAACGATCATTTAAACGATACATTTTTCATGTTTGAAATCTTTCGTTAGATTAACATTGTGTTATATTATATTTGTACGGCGTATTTATACGGATTTTAATACTGAAATTTCAGCGTAATCGTAAAAAGATTTATTTCGTTTTCGACTCGCAATAAATTCGCTATGCGATAAAGTTGTTTTTTTTTTTCGTGAACTTTTCAAATATATTTAAGTGTCTTTTTACGTATGCTATTTTTACATTTTTACCAAATATGTATATATATATATATATATATATATATATATATATATATATACGTAAACATAAAAACGAATGATAATCGTTGAAAATATACGATATATATATATATATATATATATATATATATATATATATATATAAATATATGAAAAGTTGATCGATAAAAGAGAAAATTGATGGAAGCAGGTGTAACAGGTGAAATTTGCTAATAACAAAATATTCCAAACTCTGTAAAAAGGGGATCTTAAATCGTTTTCATAAAGAAATAAAAATTTCGATCATAAAAGAAACGATTTTTTTTTGAATAATATTTCGTATTAAATTAATCGACGTGTGTGTAATTGCATTGTGTACTAATAATAATCCAATTATTATTAAACAATCATGATGATTCGTCAAATATATATATATATATATATATATATATATGAATTTATTATTATTTATGAATGATTTATAATATGGAATATTTAGAAATATATTATTGATCGTAGAAATTAATTCCGGTTTAAATGTTTTATCGGATTATCTGGCGAATATGATATAATTTAACGAAAGTGGCGTATAATAATGATTAATTAATTTATTTTTTAAACTTTATATACCATAATTAATTATTGTGAAATCAATGATTTATTAAGAATATTATCTTTATAATAACGCTCATAAAAATGTCTGATCGTAATAAAACATTGAACATATATAAAAAATCATTAATACGTTTAGTAAAATAAATAATTTGTTATATATATATATATATATATATATATATATATATATATATATATATATATATATATATATATTGATAACTGAATATCAATTTTAGATATTTATTATATTTTAATCAGGAAATTTAAAAAAAAATTCTTTCATATTTTTTACAGTAATTTGATATTAAATATTTTCATTTTATCAGTGTTTATCAAAGTATATTTAATTAAAAAATAATTAAATATCAGTTATATGATATATATATTACAGTGATCAAAAAGTAAGGTGTAATTGTCATTTAAAACTCCCGGGCATTTTTTTCTTTGATTGGTAAGACTTTCTATAACATTTGACAAACGTCTGCTTATCAAAAGGTTTAATTATCTCCGAATTGCACCTCTTGGTTCCTTCATCACAATAATGCACCGTGTCACACTATATTGGTTCTTTGCGACTTTTTTGCTAAAAATTCGAATCGTAACGTTCCGCAACCACCGTATTTACCCGATTTGGCGCCGTGCGACTTCTGGCTATTCAGCAAACTCAAAAGGCCAATGCGGAGACGCCGTTTTAACACGATTAAGTAGATAAAACTGAATCGACATAGGTCTTGAAGGCTATATCGGAAAAAGACTATTCCGACTGTTTCGAGGACTGGAAAAAGCGTTGACAAAAATGTATTTTATCAGACGGGGATTATTTTGAAGGGGATAAAATTGATTTGGCAGAATAAATAAAGAATTTGCTTTTTATAATTAAATTCACCTTACTTTTTGATTACAGTATAATATGTGAGAATTGTATTACAATGTAACAGAAAAAAAAGAATCTAATTTAATCACAATGATTGAGAAACATTGTATTAAGCCTTCGACTGTTTTATATATTGTTTTCTAGCGAACCGTTAAAATATTATATATCGTCCAGATAAATATGATTTACAACTCACGATTTAACCATTAAAACTGTCGAATTGATAAAGTTGTTAAAAATCGTTAACGGCGCCGACGATAGACCGATAATTAAACCCGATATTTATTTTGTAAAATTTTGCACACACACACACACACACAAATAAATATAATATATATATGACATATATCTTTTTTCGCATAAAAATTTTGAATATATATTCATAAATAGCTTTCGAATAATTATTCATTGCAAGAGAAGATTAAATCTATGTGTGATAAAAGAAATTTTGTATCACGTTTTTTCCATATATTATATTAAAAAAAAAATATATATTTATAATGCATAAAAAATATGTAAAGTATATTTCGGTGAAAATGTGATTTATTTATTTTAAAATAAAATATATAATATTTTTTATGTTATTATAAATTAAATTATTATGTAATATATTTTATATAAATTTTTAAGACTCAATGTGAGAAGTGAAAAAAAAAATGTTTTTATTCACACGCTTATAAAAGATAAGATAAACGAAATAAAATATTACCATGTTTATTTTAGAGTTAAACTTTGAACCGTGAAAATTTTAGTAAAATCGATTTGGAGATTTTGAGTTTCGATAAGGAATCTATTTTTTTAATAAATTTAGTTGATTAAATGACGCCATATATATCTATATAAATATATATATATATATATATATATATATTTTTTTTTTTTTATTGATTATTTCAAGTGTCTACTTTTCAATTTTGCTGTGTCATTTAGTACGCGCAATAAATATTTTTATTTTAATTATTAATTCGATTTATTTTACGTTATTATTTTTTTGCCTAATGTTTAAAACAATTTTATATGTTGTAATTGTTCGGTTTTCTTATACAAATATTTATTCAATTATTTAAAAAATAAATAAAAATTTAAAATAACCAAAACAAATGAAAACTATTTTCATATTTTTCAAATGTTTTTTTTTCAGTTGCCATTTGTATTCGTATTTGCATTTTTGTCGATTTTTATTTTCAGATTATATAATCAAATTAATAATTTATTTTAATTTATATAATTAAAATGAATTCCCCAAAACCATCGACGTCCCGCGCAAGAAGTTATAATAAATCATCGAAAAAAATCTGCCGAAATAGAAAACGCGCACATAATAGTATTTTATTGCATATTATTTTTTGTATTGGAAAATAAAATGAATTTTAAAAATATTTTCATTTTTAGGATTTGGATCAAAAAGAGATTTGTTAATGTTAAAAAAGATAGCAAAATGCTTGGGACGTAATTATAGAATACATCAAGGTAATAAATAATAAATTATTATCGATAAAATTTTGAATAATTTGAATTAATTATATATATTATTTATTATGTGATATATTAACTTATAAAAAAAATGTACGATATTTATTTTTTATTTCACAGGATGTGTCACTTGCTGAAAATTTAATGTAATTAATTAAATTTTTGAATAATGAATCAAAAAATTTTAACGATAAATTGACGATAGAAAGTATTTTTGTTTTATTAAAATTGATTTTATTACGATCTAGTTAATATTTGTTATTAGTAATTATATAGTTATTTTACAATGTAACTAGATTAAAGAAAATTATTGTATGCTGGTATATTTTTTATTTTCTTCATATATTTATATATTTTTAGCTATAATATTATGTATCAATTTTATAATATAATATAATAGTTTTGAAGATCGCTTGTCTTATTTGGAAGTTAACAAATGTGAAAATGATACTTCTTATTGTTCTATCGTTTGTACGATTTTATAATGCCGTATTTATAAATAAACACTTTCATAAATTCATATTATTAGTATTGAATAAGGGGGTTAAATGGTAGTAATATTCTGAAAATAAATGCGAGCAATTATGTCGGTCGAGTTTACATAAAATAAACAAACAAACAAACAAATAAATAAATAAATAAAAATATTCACAGTCCGATATACGTACGTGTATAATAAATAGAATTACGTCACGGCACCTTTCGTAGCGGGCGATTGTACTACGGCGTAGTAAAATTTTATTGATTTATGCGATGTATAAATAATAACGGTCGTTCTTGCGTGTTCGCGTGTGAAAGAACGTGTGTTTGCATAACGCTTTATTTATTTTATTTTAGCTTTTTTTTTTAATATTTTTCAATAAATTGATATATTAAAGCGATCCGTTCGTAAAGCGCTATGAAGCCGGAGCGCGTCGGAGTAACGCTCCGTTACGTTTATCAACGTTGAATATAGATATTTAAAAATCTAAAAAAAAAATAATTATTAAATATAGAGTTGTGACGTTGAAAATATTTTTAAAATTTCCAATAATATATATTTGTCACGGAAAAATATACTGCATTATTTATACTCGTCACATATTAATATTATAATACTTTTATCACGCATTTGGAAACGTTTTTTTTACGATGTATTTGTTCATAATGTATAACAATAAAATATATTATTCATTTATAATTTCATAAACGCAACATAATCGAAGGATTTAGAAGTATTAGTTACATTGTTAGTTATAAATAAATAAAAATTGATTCCGCGAAAAATGTTAACGTTGTCAAAAATTGACATATTTTCGTTATCATATGTAAATAGAATTGATATGAGAATATATAAATTATTATCAATTATGATAATACATATATATATATATATATATATATATATATATATATATATATATATATATATATATATATATATATTATCATTTATTCTAAAATCAAAAAAAAAATAATCTTAGAAAATCTATTATCAATATTTCACTTTGACCTTTAATAATGAATTAAATATAAAAATAGCTTATTGTACGCTATTGGTATAAATTATAATATATTAAAAAATATTATTTCACGTAAAACGGTTTGAATGTAATATGTTAATTAATTTCAATTGAATACGAAATAATATATAAATTATAATAATTTTATATATGGATTCAATTACATATATTAGTTAATGAAATTAAGTAATATAATTAAAAAAAATATATTATTTGATCGATTGAAAAAAATTCACTTGAAATTAATAAATTTATATCTTGAATTATTTTAGAATCTCAGATATATAATATTATAAAAAAATAACTGCATGTATTGAACAGTTAAATCAATATTATTAGTTCAAATAATTCCGTTATATAGCTTAACATTTTATTGTGAATTGTTCATACTAAGTAAAATATGATTTAACCACTAAGAATTTTCACGTATATATTTTTTTTTAATGTATATGCATATTATAAAATTTTTATTTACTAATATTATTTCATTTTATATATGTGAAATAATTTACGTATTATAAATATATCATAAATAGATTAAATTGAAATTATGGAATATAATGATTCGTGACATGTATATATATATTTATATATAATATAAATGAAAATCGGTTATTATTGCAGTTTGCAATTATCGTCGCCCCCCTTTTCGATTGAATACGGACTCGAACCACGGCCTGGCGCCGTCTCTGTGCTTTGACAGGCTTCATAAACTCGCATTTATAATATATAATACTTCGCATATTACACATGCGTTTCTGCGAATCGGCCAAAAAGCAAAGCCAGGTGTAGTAAAAACGGGAACAGGATGTGTGCATAATTTATCAGAGTTGTGAGCTTATTCGTGGAAATGTGGGTCGACACTACTTATAATAATAAACCAAAAAGGGGGATGTTAGAATTTAGCGTGTGTATAATAATGGGTTAGGGCTGTAAACAAAGCTACAATTTCCACTATATTCTACTTCCTATACGTGTGTGTATGTGTGTATTTATATATATATATATATATAAATATATTTATTCTATATTTTCCTCCATTTTTGTTTCTATATATATGTTTGTTTACGTTGAATTTTTAACGTGCGTTAATCGAACGAAAACCACTCGAAACAAACAAACAAATAAATATCAATAGAGTGAATATTGAACGATCTAAAATATATTATAGTATATTTAATAAATGAAGCGATTTTTAATAATTATCATTTTACGATCGCGTTCAAATTCCATAATTGACGCTTTAATTCGGTTAAAATATATTGATTTTAAATTTACAGTTTGAATATCGCCGTTTTACACTTAAATTCTGTTTATTGTATGTCTCTTGAGATTTAGATATCCTTTCAACGCTTCTGAGGTCTGCCAAGTTGTCGATTTCCATAGAGTTTTATTGTGAAATAAGGAATTCTGCAGGGAATCATCCATTTTACATAATCCCTTCAAAAACCTAAACCATTCTCGAATTCTAACTTTTTTGTATATATATATATATATATATATATATATATATATATATATATATATATATATATTCAAATCGTTCGATGGTTCCATTAATATTTTTTATCGTCTTTTTTGATAAACGAAAAACGTATCTTTTACAAAAATACAATTGACATGCAAGTGACACCATGGGATTTGGACTAGAAACCGTGTTATCTATACGGATATCGCAGGTGTCAATGCAAAAAAACAATACACACAGTTTAATGAATACAATGAAATTTATCAGAAATTTTGTAACAGTACTCACTTTTCACTTTTGCACTTTCGAGTCACGTTTTTGAAAAAAAAAATTTAACTTTACCCCTTTTTTTTGTCGATTCAATACGAAATCGCATAAAATAACCGCGAAAAAAACAACAGTCGTTGCTCAATTAGCTTCGAAAAGAGCGCTCGTTAAATTCTGAGAATGTTTCAGAAAAATTAACGCAATTTACATATTTAATAAATATCTGTTTATATAGAATTAATATGGTATCTTTTTCCTCCATTCAGCGTATTGTTTTTCATATTAAATTAAAACGAAATCAAAATATTTATATAATTAATTAAATTTCGTTGAAAAATATATTACATTCTAAATGTCATTCTTTTATATTAAAATTTAATAATTATTGATATTATTTTAGCAATAAAAAAAAAGTATTATCGAATTTAGTAGACCCCACCTAAGAATATATAATACATCTGATTAAATAGATTACAAATTACGTATGAAACGAGCGACGAAATATATAATAGATTAAAAATAATTATAATTAAAATTACAACATCAAATGACGTCAATATATATATATATTTATATATATATATATATATATATATATAATATTTGTAATCGATTGTAAATTGAACATCAATAATCCGTCGACATTTCGACGGCGCCTGATAACATTGAAGATATTTGAGGTGTTTTGAAAAATTCACGCTCCGATCCCTAAAAAAAATCGTATTTAATTTTATTAATATTAAAGTTTTATATCAATATTAATATGTATTACAATTTATAATTATATTTCTAATAAAAATATACGTAATAAATATGAAAATAATTTGATAGTATTGATGAAAAAATGTTTTTATATATAATACTATAGATACGAACTTTTCGGATGATACTTGAACACGTGAAAAACTTCGAATTTTGTTATCAATAAAAAAAATACACATATATATATACGATAAAAAATATATAATATTATGTATATTATAAATAAATATTTTTCCGTGAAATGCGACCTTGGCAATGATAGTTCGATTGTTGGCAAACAATAGAGATATAGATTTTTCACGAACACACACACACATTATGTTTGCTCTGATAACGATTTTTTTTCTATATACGCCGTATATAATATATATTATGATTTTGATATCTCTTCGATATGGGTGCCTTCTGAATTTGATCGTGTTATTCATTCATTTATAATAACTTATAAAAAAAAATATATTATTGTATATTAATATGTGTGTGTGTGTGTATTTTTTTTCGGCGCCTGAAAGGCGTTTAACGATCTTATCAGCTTATCGTATGGATCGAGTGTTTGTTTTTTTTTTACCTGGAAAAATAGTCAAGTGTTTATTTTATTTCGTCGTTGACGGATTATTTTCTGATGATGGCGTATTGTGAAATGAATAATGTGTTTATTAATAAATTTGAAAATTATTATTAATATTATCAATATGCGTTAAATATGCTATTATAGAAGAATAAGGATTAAATGAATTTTTGTAAATTTATGACGGATTGTGCAAAGTTAATTTTTTATTATTGGATCGATTTCTTTTAATGAAGAATTGGAATCAATATTAAATAGATTTGAAATATGAATTAAAATATATTTCAATAGTAATTCATAAATCTAGAGTTATGTTTAATGTACGTTCCATATATTTTAATGTAAATATGATGCAAATATTTTAATGGTCTATAAAATATGTTAAAAATTAATAGGAATATTTATATTAATCATCAGATATATTAAATTTGATATTTCATAATATCAATTCATCATTTTTATTACATGTATATATAGTTTTAATTTAAATATATTTAATAAATTTTCAGATGAATAAGCATTTTTTGAGAATGAATATTATATTTCAAAATTCGGGATTTACCAAATTTATTATCAATAAATTTGTTATTATATTATGATTGATACATTAAATATTTATTTATAATCATAAAAAAAATGGATAATCACAATTATGAAACACGTAAACTGCGTAACACTGCAAATAGATAGTAGGTCATTACTGTTTTATTTTTAGATGCTGATCGATTGTTTTACAGAGCCGAGTCGTCAGTCTCACGCTCAACTTTCACTTTTTCCCAGAAAAATGATATGTCATTTTAGATTACATTACACCAGATGATAGTATATAAATAAATATAAACGACACCATTTCAAAATAATATATATATATATATATATATATATATATGTATATATATATATATATATATATATATATATATATATATATATATATATATATTGCGAATACGAACGATATCATGTAAAATATATTTTATTATTTACAACCCTCGGGCTCTCAATATGTCACATGACATATTTATAATATAAAATGCATTTCTAATATATATGTATATTATTTTTTTTATTAAAGGAAAAATTATAAATCAACACGCGTATTAGATAACGAAGTGGCGACATGAATATGTTGCATTGCAAAAGTTTCTAAATGCGATAACATTAAATATGCTAATATTGTTCGACATGCGGTGGTTTTCTCGGAAAATTCTTCCATTTGTTCCTTTTTTTCCGTTTCTGAGTATTCGATTTTCCGAGTATAACGATAGTCGATTTTACTCAATAGAACTATTGGGTCAATGTTGTATTAATTTTATATATATATATATATATATATATATATATATATATATATATATATATATATATATATATATATATATATATATATCTACATTAATTTGTATTGAAGTGAAGTGTGTATGTTTAATCATTAAAACGGTTACAATTTTTTTTGTCGTTTAATTATTTATAATACCGCGAAAAATACTTAAAAAACATTTCTCGGTAATAATTGAAAAAAAAAATATTAGTTTTGCACTCGTTTATTTATCAGTAATTGTATAAAATTTTAAAACGGTTTCGCGTCGATCGGTAAATAAAATATAATAACGGTTTGTAAAGGTAAGTCTTGCTTTTTTGCATGTTTAAGTTTCATTATTATTTTTTTTATTTTATTTTGATACGTATTTCAATACTAATTATACGCGTGTATATTTTTACGTAAATTTGATTCCGGGAATTAAATTTCTATTTCTGGATGTTGTTTATATTTACATTTTTATGAGTTTTTCAAAGTATTAATTAATTTAATTTTTATAGCAACGAGTTTCGATTATCGAATATGGAATTTTTATTAATCTATTTTGTTTGAAAAGTTTAATAGGATTTTTTCCAATTTTATTTCATACACACACACACACACACACACACACATGTATATATATATATATATATATATATATATATATATATATATATATATATATATATAGAACCCATCCTCATCAATTTATATGTTATTTATCAAAAAAAAAAATATTTATACGAGTTTGAAGAACAAAGGCGTATATCAGAATTTTTATTATGAATTATTAGAAAAATTGATGATTTAATACTATAAAAAAAATAATTGAAAATATTCACGCAAAATATTATTTATTTGTCATTTTTATATTATTTTAAAATTAATATAAAAATAAATAATTTATACATATTCGCAGAACTAAAATTTTGAATAAATCATAATAATAAAGGTTGACATTGCTATTGTGGATTATAACAACGTATAAAGTTAAAATACAAGTACATATTTGACCTTTATTTTCGCCCACGTTTGCTATCAAGTATGACCTGAAAATTGATAAAAAAAAGTATACATATATGTATTGATGTAATAAATATCGTATTTTTCATTTCCTTTTATTATTTATAAACAAAAAGGTAATACGAGTTATATATATGAGTTCGACAATAATTTATATTAACAGGTTTCACGTATTTTATAGTATAGGAAAGATACGCAAATATTTAACGTTAAATGCCTTAACTCGGCGTATATATATATATATATATATATATATATATATATATATATATATATATATATATATATATATATATATATAAATACAATAAATTTAATATAGATAATTTAATATGGACGTTACGAATTTTTAATTTGCATAAAATTAACCTCGTCTTTCGCGAAATTAATACGAAATTTTATACATATATTAAATGATTAACCATTACACAGACTCGTAAGGGAATATGACGTAAATACAGTATAAACATTTAGAAATTTATATTCAGAACATATACGAGATAAACAAACGCAACTTTCCTTATAATGTACGAAACATAAATGTAAATTTTCGGGAATTTCACATAAAAATAGTTTTCGAATACGCATATTTAAATTTATAATAATAAATCTTGACGTACGTGAAAATTTTCCTTCATATAATCATATACGTCATATACAAAAAAATGAATTATTTATACGGTGTTTTCGATATTTATTTATTTTTATTTTTAATATATATATATATATATATATATATATATATATATATATATATATATATATATATATATATATATATATATGGATGTAAAATATTCATCATTTTTATATGTTATTGTATATAGAAAAAAATTTAAAGGCTTGCTTTATTTTTGGTATAATTTAATTGGAAAATATATACTATATTAATATTAATTTACATATAAATACTTTTTTAATTATGAAATAAATTATTAATTATAGACAAAAAATAAATCTAAAATCATATTTCAAGTATATAGAATGCAAAAAATATTTCCAAATTTATTAAGCAATTAAGTTTTTTTTAATGAAAAGAATATAGTGATTAAATAGTTAATTTTTAAAAGATTTTAGTGAAGCTAAAATATACTGATATGTTGCTTTAATTAATGTTATTATAAAGATTTGGTTTCAAGAACATATAAACAATTAACACTTTATTTGCGAGAATTTCGCAAACCATTGTGTCAATATTTAAAATCGAATAAATTGAGAATGAAAAATACGATGTAATATTTTTTTTCATATAGACCAAATATTTAATTAACAGACGACATCATAATTTTATGTAAAATTCAATCATATTATTACATTATTATCGTTTACTATCAAAACGTATTACTACGCTTCCCCCCGGTAATGTGTTGTAATATAAATCAATCTTAAAAATAAAAATGTGAAATAGATATCACAGACAATTGTTTTATATTAAGGGTTGTTATTGAAAGAATTCGTCTTTGTTAATTTTTCGCGTTACGATCAAATGTGAAAAACTGCGTCACTAGGAAAACTATAAAATATGCGCGTTAATATTATTATATTATAACGTGACGCATCAAACACAGTGACGAGACACGTTTTCCCACTTTCCCGCATTTTCCCAAATACAATACGCTCACGAAACTTTTCCGATGTCGAGTCACGCCGAACAAAAAAAAATAAAATAAAACATCAGAGTGGAAAAAATTGAGAGAACAAAAAAAACACGTAACTATGCGATGATATAATTTAATTTGCGTTGAAATTAAATAGAAATTGCTATATCGCCCACCAAACGTTTGTGTGTCATTTCATTTTTCAGCGGAACCCATAGCCGGAAAAATAATCGAAGTTTTCCACTTTTTTCTCTTCCGATAGAGAGAATTTTCCGGATGACGTCGTCCTGGAAAATGCCAGACGTGCGAACTTTGACATTTTCCCGGCCGCAAAGTACTACGCAGTTATTCGTGGAAAACCGTTGAAAGCGATGAAAATTACCAAGCATATATATATATATGTTTTTACGTTTACGTGTACTTTTTGTATGGATTTCGGTTTTTTATATTAGGGATGAAATGTGAACCAATTTTCCATGAATCATCCCTTTAGTACGTGGGATTTACGTGTTTACGTAGGAAGATTATGAACCGCTGTTAACAAACTGTGATTATAAAATTTCTTATATATCGTTATTATTATTTATTATATTATTTATATAAATATATTATGAAAAAATTCACCTCTTGATCAATTTTAATACTCACAATATGTTTTAAGATTTTTTTAAGGGTAATATCTGTAATTTTATATTTTTACTGTAATTTTATGTTTAAAGTAAATATTTTCGAATTCATTAAAAATTTGTAGATTAATTTAACATTTAATTAACCATAAAGCTTTCATTCCAATTATTACAAAGTGTTAATTAATTATCGATAAGAAGAATTCAATCTAAAATTACAGTAAAAAGAGTAATATTATATATATTTTCTAAAGCAATCAAATATTGGAATTATTTTTAGATTGTAATACAAATGTATTTATCGACGAAATAAAGAGAATTTCTGTTAAGAGTATATTCTTTAATTTGTTTCCTTTCAAAGAAAACTTTTTTTATGTATAAACATATCTCTATTTTATTTTCCATTTATTTATTTATTTTTTGTAAAAACAATGAGAAACGATATATTTCTATTAATAAAATAAATCGATTTCGTATGTAAAATGTAATTTATATTAAATGTATTTTAATACATCAAAGTAATAGAATATTTCTTTTATTTGTTTTACTGCATAAATTTATTCATTTTATATAAAAATAATAATATAAATTATTTCAGAATGAAAATAATAATAATAATAATAAATATATATATTTTTTTTATATAAAATTTTTAACTATGAAAGAATTATTCATCTTTTTATTTTATTCAGTTCACAATGAAAGCGGCGCAATTTCAATTATTTTTTCTTTTTTGAGTAAAATGAAAGAAAAAAAAACCAACAACAACGAATAAAAAGCTTTTCAATGCGAATAAATCGAGCTTTCCTCGTTTATATATATATATATATATATATATATATATATATATATATATATATATATATATATATATATATATATATATATATATATATATATATATATATATATATATATATATATATATATTCTATCCTTTTTTCCTCGTCGTTAGAGTATTAAATAAAGGCTTCGACGCAATTTCGAAATCGTTTTGCGTTTCGGTCAATGCGCACGTGTCATACCACGTTTCACATTTCACAAACTGCGCACTTTCGGAAAATTCACCGTCAACAGCTGGAAAATCCGGAAAATTCCGCTCTGCGAAGAAAGTACGCTTTGTCACAATTTTGCTCGTACTTTATCTTATATAGTAAAAACGATAAATATTAAGTTGAAATTTTAAATTCGTGATAAATTAAATAAATATATATATATATAAAATTAACAGATGTAATCACGTCATTATTAATGTGTAAATTATGTTTTAATTTAGAAACTAGGTCGTGGATAAATATCAAAAATGTTTACATAATGTGCAACATGTAGAAATAATTCAAATGATAAATATATTTATTTTCAATTTTTATATATATAAAATTTTGACAATGAAAACTTATTATTTTTTTTTATTTAGTTAAATATGATTAAATTATTAAGTTTTTGAGATATTGATGTATTTTTTTTGCAATACAAAAATTAAATATATTTTTATATTTACGGTAAAAGAACGTCAATGCGACCGAAATTTATGGATCGTCGTTAAATTTATTGATTATCGTCGCCGTCGGGAAAATCCTGCGGGGGAAAAGCGGCTGATGAATTTTCGCGCTTTAATTTTTTATCGCGCTCTCAGGTGTTTCGAAAATTTAACGAATTACGCCATTTTATTCATAAAGTGGTATGCATTAAAAATATAACATTTATTTTGGTTACATTGATAATGCGATCGCTTATTTTAAAATATACATCATTTTCATTCTTAAATTTATAACAATGAAAATTTTCCATTTTTTTCTCACTATAATTTAATATTATTTTATTTAGTTGAAATTGTGTGAATATTAATTAGATTTTTTTAATATTATATAACACTGTGATCAAAAAGTAAGGAGAATTTCTTTATAAAATGTATATTTTTATATATACTTTCAAATCAATTTCATCCTTTTTAAAGTAATCCCCATCCGATAAAACGCACTTTTTCCAACGCTTTTCCAGTCCTTGAAATGATCGGAATAGTCTTTTTCCTGTATATAGCCTTCAAGATCTTAATCGATTCGGTTTTTATCTCCTTAATTTTGTAAAAAAAAGGCGTCCCCGCATTGGCCTTTTGAGTTTGTTGAATAGCCAAAAGTCGCACGGAGCTAAATTAGGCGAATGTGGTGGTTGCGGAATAATATGAGTCGAGTTTTAAGCAAAAAAGTTGGGAAGAACTAATGCAGTATGACATGGTGCATTATCGTGATGAAACTAAGAGTTGAAAAAAACACATGAAACTCGGAGATAATTAAATATTTTGACAAACAGATGGTTGGCAAATATTATAGACAGTCGTATCAACCTAGAAAAAAAAACCTGTCTTTCTAATGCCCGGGAATTTTAAATGTTAATTTCACTATACATTTTTTTAATAAAATTAATTTATCCATATACTGCGTTTTTAATTCAACATTCAGCCTTCAGTTACTAATCATTTTTGAAGAACTTGATATATTATTATAATATATATATATATATATATATATATATATATATATATATATATATATATATATATATATATATATATATGTATATATATATATATATAAATATATATATATATATATATATATATGTATATATATATATATATATATATATATATATATATATATATATATATATATATATATATATATATATATATATATATAGTTCAAGTTGAAATATACATGTTTATTTTGAATTGTTAATATTAAATGATATGAATAAAATACGATATAAATCGAACATTTGCAACATGTTCAACTTGTATAACGTATAAGAGAATTTAATTACTGAACTATCGCATACGTCAAAAGTCATCTTGAATTACGAACGCGATAATGTTTCATTATAATAATAATAATTATATAAAGATTTTAGATTTTCATATGCAACCTTCGCATTTCAACAGCACGTCATAACACTTCAAATAAAAAGCGTCCGTGAATAAAAGCGTTCGTCAACCGTATTTATTGATCGAATCGCATACGAAAAAGATTTCACTTTCCATCTCATAAATCATGATGAATGCGTAGATTCTGTGTAATAAATCTCGCATTTCGATTTTGTACGCTTCGAAAAATTCGAACGTTCCATATACGGTCTCGTGGACAAAAACAGATGTTTAAACATCGCCAATAATGGACGATCGAGGCTTGAAAATGTGGACGAAATCGAAAATAGAAATGTTCTTCTATATATATATATGTAATATATAGTAAATATTTTTAATGTGTTTGGCTTTATGAAGAGCGCAATGCAGCCTTATTGTCGCGCTTTGAAAGTTGTTTGATGCTATCTATATTATATATCTTATATATTGCATTTCTCATTATGAAAGTTTATATTGTGAGTGAAAACTTGACAATATAAAATTTTGAAGTTTATATATGGTATGTTGTCCATTGAGCTTTCATTCTATTTCAATATCATAATTCCTTTTTCGATACGTATAATTCTAATTAAATTAATATGAAAAATGATACGTTCAGATCTGACTTTTGAATGTATTATATCATATTAATCCAACAAAAATTATATATATTTATAATATAGGAATGTTTGAGAATCTCTAAATTAGAATATGACATACGTCAATGTAATTGTATATCTTATGACAATATTTGACACACGTTTCCGCATATGTAATTATTATACAATTTCTGCGTACCGCAATAATTAGTGCGAACGCTCTTTTTTATTATTTATTTCGTATTTAACATGTGACACGTCGTTTCTTTAATACAATATTAATATTTATTATTGTCGTAGCGTTTATAAATATTATGAATTTATTGCGAAATGTGTCGTTTTGTGTCACGTTGGTGAAACGCAAATTATATATATGTATTCCAGGAAAAAGAGAAAATTAAAGTGTGTTTGAAGATCACCTGTTGAACACGAGACAAGTCACACTTAAGATGATTTAGCACGTTTCATGTTTGACATTCGAAATTTTCGCAGAATATTGCTTTTAGCCATGATAATTATTTGACATGAATACGCCTCTGTTTACATAATAAAAAGAAGAGAATGTTCCGGGAAATAAGGACGAGGACGTCAGACTATTTGGACTTCGCCTTTTGTACCATAAAATAAATGATAAAACTCATTTTTTTCTTTCTCTAAATATACGTATTAATTTTTTTGAAAATGTCGAGTAAAAAGATTGTATTGATAATGTTGTTTATATATACAGTATGATTCAATGATAAGACAATCAAAACATTTAAGACGTAAAAACTTGATTTTATTATTTATACATATATAATATTTTAACTAATTTTATATATAAATAAGGAAAAATAATCGTATAAATTATTATTATGAAATGAAAAAAAAATTCAGTTAATTTGTAAAAAAATAACAGGTCCGTATTAAAGTTTAATTATTACAAACACGTATCTAAATAATAAACAGAAAGGTTATGTATGTTACCAAAAAAAAATACACATATATATACATATATGAATATTATTTTAACCCTTTGGCGTTTGTTTTAATCGAAAAAAAGTGCTCGTCAAACAATCTGAATAAAATTTTTAGCGTTTTCTCTCTGAAAGGGAGAAAATCGAAAAAACAACGTTGTCATAAAAATGAAAGTAAAAAATATTGATTAAAAGCTCATTTCGAAAAAAAAAAATTGGACGTGGTTAATCAAAGGCTTTATAAATAATGTCAGTTGAAGTTCATTTTTAAAGGTCAAATATTTATATACATTATATTAAAATATATTGTTTTCAATTTATTTATATATATATAACCTTTTTTTTTGTTTAATTAATTTTATATAGAGCGGTCTAATTAAACATTGATCGATTGAGACATTTTATGCATAGTAAAAAAATCATCGTAGAATATTTTTATTAGTAAATAATTATATTAATTATAAATGTCAAAAAAAATAAAAGGGATGATTTTCGTACGGTTGAGATAATTGAAATCAAATCTCGACCGTTTTCTTAGTATGTCATGGTTAACCGCAAAAGATTATTTATATCGTGAAATCTCACTAAGTCTGAAAGAGATTTCATTAAAATTAAATTTGACATCTATTTTGAATCGTTTACTGTATATATATATATATATTCGACTGAAATTTAATTAATAAAGCGCTCTATGAATGTCGGAATTTATATAAGTCCGATATTTGTTACAAGGGAAATTTTCAAGGATAATTTATCGCTCAAAATATATTATAATATTGAAAAATTATTTTTCAATATTATATATATCAAATAATTTGTGAAAAGATGACATACAAATGTTTAACAAATATTTACTTTAATTTTATTTTAATATAAATCAATATATTTTGTATTTTTTTTTTGCAAATATTCCTTAAAAAAATTGGTCATTATCTATTAAAAAACATCAAGACTAGTGTTTGTTGCTTTTATTTTCGTAACCGTGACATTTTTTTTTAATTTTAATGCATTTCTTTTCATGAATTTTGATTATTATATATATTTGCATGATTATTGATTATTATATATATTTTAATTTTAGTAGAATCTGCATATAGTAATATATTTTAAATGATAAAATTATAACTAGATATAAATGAAGAATATTTTTATTAAATAGTGTCATCATTGAATTTATTTCGATCGTTTGTATGTATGTGTGTATTTAATTTCATTGAAATTCGAGAATATTTCTTCAGTTCTGAAAAACAAAATATACCAAATAGCATAACGAACTGTATTATTTGTTTATGTAAACAAAATTCGATATGGCGAAATATGACCCCGATTCGCATAAATAAACGTTAAATAATGTTAATTATTTTCTCTCGCACAATAATAACAACAACAACAACAACAACAATAACAAAAACAACAAGAACAACAACAGGTGGTTCGCGACGTTTCGCTGTTAAACGATCGACTCATTAATTAAAACTGCGATACGATGCATAAGTATTTCCACGACGAAAACCGGATTTTATGGAAATCAATAAGAATTCCGAGAATTTTCCGGAAACAGCGGACGATTTTACACCGAGAATTTATCTTGTTTCGTGGAAAACGGCATGATTTTTCTAAAAAAAAAAGAAATTGATTGAAATATGATATTTTTCTTTATAAATTATTATATTATCGTATATTACTTGTTTCGTAAGTTATTTTTCTTCTATAAAATAAATATAATTTTATAATATTTTTAATACATTTTTATCAATACTTTCTATAATTAATTTTTATATAAAAATATCTAGAGCGAATATTTTTACAACAATATGATTTGTTGAATATGATCTTTAAATATCATTTCATTTTCATATAATATTAAATATATATAATGTTAAAATTTAAAGACAAACTATTTGTCTATTTATTGATTTGTGATATTTTATATATAATTTTCAGTAAATATTGTTAAAATAAATGAAAAGATATGTTGAATTATTATTGTTACTCAACATAAAGTGGTCACGTCGCTGATTTATCGATTTTACTAAAACATCATGTATTTATAAAATATTGAATAAATATATAATATAAATTTTTATCGTAACAAAATCAAATATCATGCTATAAAAATATAATAATATTATTATCGAAAAAACTGATCAAAGATTATATATATATATATATATATATATATATATATATATATATATATATATATATATATATATATATTTGGGGAAAAAATAAATAGTCAAGCACTCAAAGGTTGCCATATTTATTACGGTCAATTCAATTATATGCCTAAAAATATCTACACGACAAAATCGACGTAGTACTAAACAATATATATATATATATATATATATATATATATATATATATATATATATATATATATATATATATGTATATATATATTTCTTTTTTTCTTTTACAGATAACAAGAATACTTGGAAGGCTACGCCGGCGTAAAAGCGAAATCTAATTTGGCGGCCATCGTGTCCAAGAATAGAAACGTAAGCCGTGAAATTTTTCGCGCGGAAAATCCGAGAAAATCCCCTATGATCGCGGAAAAGTCTACGACGGTCAGCGCGGTTCGCAGTTCTGAGTCAGTAGGTTACCCGGTGACCCCATTCGGTCACAGTATATATTTTTCGGATGCACACACAACCCTGTATATATATATATATATATATATATATATATATATATAACACAATTCAGACTGTGTATTCGATCGTGTATATACATATATGGTCAATTATATTTATATAGAATACAGGGTGGCTATTATTAGCCGTGCCGTAGTACGACAACCTGATCAATACTAAAGTACGTAGCGCTACGCCACTACGGAACGTCTACGGTGAATTTACTACGGTGTCAATCAATTCGTCATTTTGTATATGTAAAGTATGTTTGTTTGCGTGTCGGGTGTAACGACTATTGCGACGCGTTTTGTACGAATGGAATTTGTCAATATTATATGCGATATCGACGATCAGCTTTGTAAATATATATTGACGTTCACTATTCATATAAATATACTGCGTCACAGGGGTCGGCAATATGCGGCTCTTTGGATGCGAGGCTGCGGCTCTTTAGTTCCATTTTTTTTAATACTCGAATAACCACGCAAAGCCGTCGCTCGTATTGAATTTGTTTGGTTGTATGTAAATGTTTAATCATTTTAATTTTTACTTAAATAATACCATATATATTATCTAATTTTTTGTAAAAAAAACACTACTTATATGTGAATAAATAGATAAGTTTTTTTTTATCAAAAAACTTTATTCATGCAAGCATCATTTATTGATGGTAAGAAAAAAAATTGTGGCTCTTTAAAAATTTTGAAATTTAGTAAATGCAATTTTTTATTCTTACGACTCAATAGGTTGCCGACTCCTGTATTACGACATATTGCTATTTAAATATTATAAAAAAAATATTTTGAATATAGTTATATTATCGAATATAAAATTTTCAATGAATAATTTCATGTAAAATGAAATTATTTTTTTTTCGATATTTATGATCAATATTAATAAATAGATTGATAGAAAATTGTATATTTTTGAATACGTATTATTTATATATCGACTGAAGAATTAATTTAGATATAAATAATAAGTAAAATTACGTCGGATTTAAACTGTGATGTCGTCTATTATTTACGCAATTTCCGATATAATAATAATAATAATAATAATACTTCGACGGATGGTAAATTACCCTAAAATAACCACAATTGAGTAAATATTATCATAATTAAACGTGTAATATTCACGCGTGACGAATTTCCCGAAATTGTGCTTATATCAATATTATGTTCACTTTTGAAGAGCAAAGTTCATCAAAACAATACTTAAAGTTCACGTGAATTACCCGCATAATTTTCCTTTATAACATATACTGGAAAAAAAGAATTTTCCCACAAATATTTATCAACCTTTATTTCATATATTATAATTATATTATAATATATTATATAAAAATAATTTTAATATACATGTTTTTAATATGTTTAATGTGAAAATTATTTTTTCGTATTCGGAATATTATTATTTTTTTTTTGGAAAATTTCGATGAAAATTCTCGTCGTTCGGATTCTCAAATCGTGCGGGATTCTCGTCGGAATTCTGACTGACGCGTAAATCAAACGAACTTAAAGTTTAATCAATACGTTCGCCCGCGTTATAAAGTCAAAGGTCGCCTTAGGTCGCCGCGAAGCCTTACTTTTTTTTCCATTGACTTAATAATTCTTCAGTTAAATATTATTGCGACGAAAGTTTCTTTTTTTTTTACAATATAAACAGACTTAAATGTCGCTGTTGTGATTTGAAATATTTCGAAGAGATGTTATAAATTTCGTTCGATATCCGTTGTTGCTCTTTTGAAAAGTATCTGTTTCGTCCATTTATGAATATTTTAATATATAATATATAATTCATAATATTATTATATGTATATATAACAAAAATAATTTTAAAATATTTCAATAATTTAATTGATTCATACATAATTATATATCGATATGATCTATAGAATGTGAATATTTTTTTATCAGTTATTGATAATATATAATATTAAAAAAATATAATAAAAATAATATATAAGAAAATAATATCAATATTACATACTACTGTGATCAAAAGTAAGGTAAAATTGTTATTTAAAACTCTCGGGCATTAAAAAGGTTGGTAAATTGTAATTTTTTTCCCTAGGTTTTTAGGTCTATCTAAAGCATTTGCCAAGCGTCTGTTTGTCAAAAGGTTTAATTATCTCCGAATTACAGGTGCTTTTACAACTTTTGGTTCCTTCAAAAACGATAATGCACCACGTCATACTGCATTGGTTCTTCGAGACATTTTTGCCAAAAACTCGGCTCACATCGTTTCACAACCACCGTATTCGCCAGATTTGACTCCATGCGACTTCTGGTTATTCAGCAAACTCAAAAGGCCAATGCGGAGACGCCGTTTTAACACGATTAAGTAGATAAAACTGAATCGATGTAGGTCTTGAAGGCTATACCGGAGAAAGACTACTCCAACTGTTTCGATTAAAAAATGTTATATAATTTCATGAAAATAAATAAACGAATACTTTACTATTATTATGTAATAAAGTGAAAAAAAGTCTTATAAAATATATTGAAATTTTAGTAAAGTATAAAAAATCGAACATTACGTAGAAGAATCATGAAATTTTCCATTTCTGTATCACATTTTTTTCCGAAAAGAAAAATCATTTTTCCACGAATATGAAAGTGTGTCAGATTGGAAATATGGCGCAGTTGATCGATTTTCCGGGTTTTTACGGACATTACATATAGAACCTCCATTTGACCGTTGTATCCTAAAGTTCACCTTCGGGTTTTAACTATGATACATGAAAGAAGAAAAAAAACAATTTTGCGATATAATCGTCTGGCTCGTCATATAAACGTCAGAAAAGACGAATTACTAGTCGTCTTTTAGAATTAAATAAACCGAAGGCAGCTGCAAAAAAAAAATAATATTATAGAAAATTCAAAAGTTTTGCGTATAGAAAATTTTTCTTAGAATTTCATCTATCTCATCCACTTTGATGTCTTTTATATTGTCAAAGAAAATTATTCAGACGTGCAATGCGCGTTAGTTTGTAAAATGTAACATAAATTTCGCATTACTTCAAAAATTTGATTTTTATTTTATTAGATATAAAAGACATTTTTGAAATCTATCTGCGTTTATTATTAAGTTATTTATGCGACATCTTATCTCATTTTGAAATGTTCACTCAAATTTTAAAAAATTCTAATTCTACAATCAAACTTGTATTCTAATTCTACAATTAGATTTTTTGTGTTGGATAATTGTATTATATATTTTATGGTTGATAATGTGAGATACGTTTTTTTTATAGGTCAATATTTAGCGAGTTAAAAATTAGATTTCGTATCAGAAATGCATTAAAGCGGCATCGTCTACGAGACGTCGTAGCAGACGAAAGCGCTTGACCGGAACCGGCACGCGTCGTAGCCCCGTAGGCCATACAAATGCGGCGCCAGATTATAATAACGTACGTACGTAACGTACATAACGTAAATACGAATCGAGGTCGTACACGTATTTATACGGTACGTGTACGTGCGCCGTAGACGCGTATATCACGTACACGTAGAGACCGTAGCATAAATCGTAGTGTAAAACCGGTGGTGGTGGTGGGGGGAGGGATAAATGTGAGTATCGTTCGTGTATAGGTGATCAATGTTTGAATGTATACGTGTCTAGACGTCGTTGTGTAGGGGGTTAAGGGCAGAGTGGGGTAGTCTGGCCGCGGCGTAGACGGATCGTTAAGTCTACGTCAGCGGCGTCGGGTCGATGTCGAACGTGGGGGTGGGTTTTTATACGAGTGGGAGATTATTTTATATGGTATGAGGGATATAACTGGGTCACCTGCAGCGCGCCGGCGCCCCCGGAGCCCCCGGGGCCCCTCGGAGCCCCAGAACGCGCCAACGCTTCCCCCTTTTCCAACGTCGAACCTCGTTACCCCCCTCGTAGACCTTACTTTGGCGTAGTGACCCTCGACCCATACACGCTCTTACGTTATATTATTATTAGATTAGCGCGCATACGAATTTCGAGTTTTAGCAATGTGGTCGATAGACCTTTTGAGCTGTTGATCGACTTGTAAAAATTTCGATATATAATGATTTTTGATAAAAAAATATTTTGAATCTTGTAAAAGAAATCTTCTCATTAAAAAAGTGATACATTTTAAAAATTATAATTAAACAAAACTTATGATAATTCTAAGATAAACATCTAAAACAGGCGTGTCAAACTCATAGTATATTGCGGGCCACATGAGTTTTGTTTTTCCAAGTCGAGGGCCGCAGTTTTCAATTTCATTCAAGTAACGAGCCACAAGTTTGATAATCAAAATATCACTTTTAATTTATTTAAACTGACCACTACAACTTTATTAAACGAAACTACTTACAAACTAAAAAAACAAATTTTATTTTAAATATTATTAAAAACAGCGCCTCATAATGGGCCGCATGCGACTCGTGGGCCTCATGTTTGACATGTCCGATCTAAAATATATAAGATAAACATATTTTTCATTTTTTCACATTTTAGTATTTAGTAATATTAACGTCTATTATTATGTATAAATTTAATTTACGTTTTAAAAATATAAAAATAATAATGTAGCCATTTCAAAAACTAGAATAATGACTTTAAAATTGAAATAAAAAAATAATAATTGAAACATACGTTACGTTTAAGATTTATTAAAAAATTTAATTCTATTTTTATTTTTAAATAATATATTATAAAATAATTATAGTTTTAAATAATGAAATATATTGTGATTCATATTAATTTCGTTAAAATAAGTAATAACAAAAAAAAAATGAATATGATTCATGATATATTGGAATTAATTAAATATTTTAATTAAAATATATATATATATATATATATATATATATATATATATATATATATATATATATATTTGAATTTGTTTTAATGTAAATTAATTCCATTTTTATAACATTTCAGTTTGACATCGAACTGTCACTCAAAACTAACATCCGTGTCATTTATTAATTAATTTTGTGTTCAATAATTAATTGTTAATAAAAAAAAGTAATGTGACTTTGCAAAATATAAATAAAGACATATTTTTGTAAAACAAAAATATTTTATAAGTAAGCGTATTTATATAGATATATTTTATTTCAATATATAATATTTTTTTAATATATGAAATTGAAAAACCCATTCAATATGATATTATTATTGATATTGGCGTATTTTTTTCCGCTGAAATGAATAAAAAAAATCTAAATGTTCCGCATTTTTCAATTCCGCGCACTTCATTAATTATTGAAATAAGAAAACACACAAATTCGACCTTTCAAAAGGGGGGGCAAATATATATATATATATATATATATATATATATATATATATATATATATATATATATATATATATATATATATATTTATAAAATGGGGGAAAATGGGGGAAGGGGGTTAACAAATGAGTTTTCTATGAATCACCCTTTCATTTGTCGAAAACGTTCATTATTCAGACGATATTTTTAGCCGTTTTATATGAATGCGTAAACAAATTTCTCCGCACGGTTAATATTATAGGGCGAACATGCGGCCCTTTAGCGCTGTGCGGCCCTTTCGTGTGTTTTACGACGCCGTTCGCCGTTTTAAAAATATAAAATCGGACTGAGGTGGGGGCGGAGGCGGGGTTCGAAATTAAAAATTGCATATTGCGACTGAAAATGTTACATTTTATATGTTTTTATTATATTATAATTAAAAATTATAAAGTTTTAATTATGATGCGTAAAAAATATGTTATACTTATAATTTCAATATTTAAACTATTTATAATTAATTAATTTGAACTATTGATTTTAAATCAAATATTTCGATAATATAAAATAATTATTAGTGGTGTAATAATTCTTAAAAAAAGTTGTTTCATGAAATTTCAAGAATAATATATTAATTTTTCAAACATACATTTATTTAATTTTAACTATTGTTCTATTAACAAATATATTTGAAAATTATCTTAAAAAATTGTTAATTAAATATATGAATTTCTTAAAAATAAATATTAATTTTAAACGTATGTTTATACAAGTAAACGATATATTAATATTTCGAATATAATAATTATTTAATTATTACATTATATTCGATCAAAAGAAAACGATATTAAATGTAGTGTGTAAAAAATAATAGTTATAGATTGTTTTTATGAAAGATGAAAAATTTCATTGCATCATAATAAAACATCATTCATAGTATAATAAAAAGAATATTTCTCAATCATAATAATGTTAAATAAAAATATAAAAATCATAAAATTGACAGTCAGAATAATGAAAATAATAATAAAAATTGATCAATTCATCCATATGTTCGTTTGACTATTTTAGTACGTATTTTACTCAACATCATCATCATCATCTATAAATATGAATGCAACGTATCTAGGCAACAAATATGAAAATGTCAAAACGAAAATAGACAACGACAATATAATGTGAATAGTTAAAATAGCAAACGTCGAGATGAACAAATAATAAAAATAAAAATAAAAATTGTACATTTATATTTATATAATGTGCAGTTAAAAACTGCGCCGTTTGTTAACCCACTTTCCCATGTACTACGCCGTAGTCGCGCAATACACACAAAGTTGCGCCGTTTGCACACTAATAATGGCCCACCTCGTCTAGTACACGTATAAAACGCCACATTATAATCCACAGTACAATGTCTAATTACGGTTCGGTTCGTGGAAATATTGATTTAGTGTGTGGGAATATTAATGGTAAATGTTAATAGTGGATGGTGGAAAAAAGACGTATTGTACAAATATATATATATATATATATATATATATATATATATATATATATATAAATAGTATATTTTTTTAAATTCTTGATATATAATGATGTAGTAGTACGATTAATGTTACTATGAAAAATGTTAAAGGTGTGTTGAGTAAAAAAAAATGATGATAAAAATAAAAAAAATAGGTATATACCTATATATCGTAGACATGCGCATTGACGCTACGGGTTTATATATGTATATATATATATATATATATATATATATATACGTTGCAATATATTGCAACCGTAGAATGCAGGTTACTATTGCGACCTACAAATGTGCACGACTACGACGAATACTACTGAATGAAATTACATGAATGTAACGGTGTTAACGATTTACACTAAATACTTGGAAATGTATGTGAAATAGTGAAATTTGTTGTTCGATATATATATATATATATATATATATATATATATATATATATATACGATGACGTGCGATTAACGTGTGCGAAAGTAGAGGTGTTTAATTATATGTATGAATGGTTCATTTGAAGTATCTATTAAATAAATGTTTTTGATTTTTTATAATATTAAAAATGAGATATACATATTTTTTATTTAATATAAATTAAAGTCAATATTTTTTATTTATATTGAATATTGAATTATTTATTTCAGAAATCAATATAAATAATTCCACAATATAAATATGTACTTTTTTTAAATTAGTTATTTGTGATCAAAAAGTAAGATAAAATTGTCATTTAAAATTCCCGGTAAATTGTATTTTTTTTCTAAGTTGGTAGGACTGTCTATAATATTTACCAAGGTTCTTCGCGATTTTTTTGTAAAAATTCGACTCATATCGTTCTACAACCACCGTATTAGCCTGATTTAGTTCCGTGCGACAATGGGGATTACTTTGAAGGGGATGAAATTGTTTTGGAAGAATAAATAAAGAATTTACATTCTATAAACAAATTCACCATACATTTTTATCTCAGTGTTATTTCAAAAAAATTACGAATGAATTTTTTTTTTAAATATATTACTGCATATATAATATTTTTAAAAATCAAAGTATATTTAATTAACAATTCAGTTGATAATTATTTTATAAAAATATTTAAATTTTATATACAATTCAATATGACAAAATTGTATTAAAATAATTATTAATAATGCAAGTATAATAAATATAAATTTCAATTAGATTACGGTCATACGTTATTATATTGACAATTTTTGTAAAAAAAATATGTTTTTTTATTACATTATATTTAAGAATTATTTTAAATTTTATGACTAAATTTTAAATCAATTTTAATTTATTCAAAGTTAAGAGTATTAATAATAGATTGAAATATATATATATATATATATATATATATATATATATATATATATATATATATATATATATTTATATAATAAAAATATTATTTTTATTATTATTTTATAAAATTGTATTTAATTTCGATGTATTTATTATATGTCACCTTGCAAAAAAAAATCGACGACACATTTAGCGAAAGTGCGAAGACCTTGCCGCACATAAAAGGCGCGGCAATGTTTGTAAACATCCTTACGAGCATCGAAATAATGAAAAATTGTTGACCTTTTGATTCGATTACGAGAGAAAAGTTTGTGTCCCAGTTTCCAAAATTAGCGTAATCGACTCTCGAATGCAAAAAGCATAAATCAACCCAATTATCCCGAACGGAAGGCCGATTCGCTATATATATTTTTTCTTTTACAATTTTATTCGTTCTATTTGTTTGTATGGCGGAAAAATGTTTACACATTTTTTTTGTTCCGTTCGTCGGTTTTTACTCTTGTTTTCGTTTTTTTTTTTTGATTATTTTGCCGGTTTTAATTTCTGGGAAATCGCATCGGGATATAAAGCTCTATTTAATATATAAACGTTATATGTATACGTACATATATATTATTCGGGAGCTTTTGTCGGAAAAATCTAGGTTAAAGTAACATGTGTTGGTGGTCGTTTTTAATGTTTCTAAAATGGAGTGTGATTAATTAAAAATATGCTATAATGCAGGGATCGCTAACGGCGGGCCCGCGGGCGCTGTTGTGTTCTCTATGGATTTTTAATGCGCCTTCTTTGGTAAGATGGGGAAATTATATAATGCTCAAGATTCAATATATACAGTGACGTACTAAATTTATTTATATATTAATTTATCTGAAATATTTAATATTTCGTTACAATAATTAATATGTGTTACACTTTATTTATTTATGATTAATATATATTATTAATGTAATACTGTGTAATTTTGAATGCAGGAGAAAACTGCGATTATTAATTATTTCTACAAATAAATTATTAAAAAAAGATAAATAATTAAATTTATAAATATAGGATATTAAAAAATCTTTAATATATTTATTACTAAAAATATTGTATAATTAAAAAATAAAATTTTTAGAGACTAAAAAAAATCGAAAATATTAAAAAAAAATTGTATGAAATATTAAATTACATTAATTAAGGTTATAATTAAAAAAATAAAACGTAACCCCTTTTATAGCAGCAAAGTAGTAAATTAAATAAAAACGATAATTAATTTAGAGAATTTTACGAGGTTGTCGCGTAATGTTTGCCCCACATTTGACACTCCCGAGTACGTAAAAACGAGTACATTATACGTTACAAAAATAAATAAAAAAGAAGAAAGAAAACAAAACACAAAATAAAACATAAATAAATAAACAAACACACGTCGAGAACCACGTATATATAAAGCGGCGCGTTAATGGTAAAATCGTTAAAAAGTTGCTTAGTCATCGGGAAAAAAAAAAGTCGTACGACTGACGTTCATAAGGGGAATGAAGGGGGACGGAGAAAGGCAAGGGGGACGGAGGTCGGAAAAATGCGAAAATAAAATAAAAATTCAGTCATTTCCGTGAACGGCGTTAAAAATAAATAAAGCCTCGGCGTGCGAGTCGTAAACGGCGCTTTTGAAACTTTGGCGCGCGTAGCTTTTTCGCAGCTTTCAAAAATTATGGTTTTAATTAACTTTAATAGTTATCATATTTTCGAAGGTTCGCAAAAATCTTTTATGAAATTTTATATGCGCGCGCGCGCGTGTGTGTGTGTGTGTGCGAAAAAAATAAGGTCTATTTAGATATTAGAGAGGGCGATATATTTTTTATTTTTTTATATAAATATTAAAAAAAATAAAAATGTATTAAAAGAAAATAATAAATTAAAAAATGTTTTATAATAATTTATACATAAATTATAATTAAATAACTATTTAATTATGGTTAATGATAAATTATTCACTATATTTTGTAAATTCTTTATTATTTGTTTATATATTTTTATGTTATTCGCGAAATTTTTACATAATTTTTGTGAACAAAAATGTTTGCTAAAATAATTCGACTATTTAGAAAATATTTAGTTTGAAAAGATTAAATTTCATTTTCAAACCGTCAAATTTACTATTTAGACCATGTTTTAAACCTCTTAATTTTTACACAGTTTAGACGTCCATTTACAAGTAATTTTTCAATATTTTTATTATTGAAATATACCCAATTAAAATATATAAAATAAATAAATAATATATATATATATATATATATATATATATATATATATATATATATATATATATATATATAATAACGATTTAAAAATATTATGATAAAAAAAATCATTTAAATATTTGATTTAATATTATAATAAACACTTGAAAATAATTTCAATATAATTAAATATTATATTATTTTAATATACTTTGAGCAGGAGCGGTCGTAATATTGATTCGAACCGTTTCCGTTTTTATAAATTAATACGAGCCGCCGGTGTGGCGCTGCATCGGTTAATAGGCGGAAGTAGCAAAGCCTACGAAGGAAAAAGGATCCTCTACGATCCGGGACCCAAAAAAGAACCCCTAATTTTCCCAGGAATACGCAAAAGCTGAGGGGGCAAAGGCTTCGCCGCAATATTGCGCACGTCGGGAGCCCTGCAAGGATACTTCAATAAATGATTTCCCAATTTAATGAAAAAAAAAAACGAACTCCAACGTCGTTTTTAGAGGATCAGAATGATGTCTTTTATTCAAAATTAAAAAAAATACAAATTTAATATATATGATGTATAGAGTTATCATTAAAATTATCCAATCAAGAGCGAATAAATTCTGAGTTCAAGTGAAAAGTTTAATAAGTTCTTTTTTTTGTGCGATATTTTTATTTTGTATAGAAAACGAATAAAGTCAAAAGTCGACGCTAAAAATACAGCGATAATGGGCTTAAAATTAAATTTTAATTGCGTTTTTCGTCTTAGAGAAATCGCGAAATTATTGTGGGGATCTAAAATTAAAATCTATTTCGAGTGTTTTTAATCATAACGAATTCAATTTTAAATCTATATATAATGTATTACTCTATTGACGTTGTTAAATATTTATATAAGAATTTTTTATTTATAATATGTTATTTTTATATATAAAAAATATTAATAATTTTTTACTAATTTTTTTTGGTATTATTAATATGCGATTTTCATCGATTTGTAAAGTATGAATGAATTTGATATACATAAATAAAAATAATAACATTTTATTATTTTTAATGTAGATCAATAATGGTGTACTTGATTGTTATATTTAATAATTAATTTCTAATTACGTATCACCCTGTATAATAATATTTACGTGCGATAGTAGAAAGTTCGTGTAACATCCACGTGCGGTTGTAAAAAATCGTAAAAGATTGATTGGCGGACCGTGTAAAAACGGAACGAGGGATGGTTTTTAGAACTACAATGTTGTAGAAGTAGGTTACGAAAACTTTCATGAAATAGAAAAAAAATAGACGCAACACACACAAGTTAGAGCCAAAAGGCACAAGTGAATCATAACGAATATTGTTTATAATATTTATATATATATATATATATATATATAAATTGTATTTGTATCCATCGTACACTGATGATCGTTTTTTTGATATATGAAAAAAAAATATACGTTTGTTTGTATATATACAGGATGTTCGAAGAAGTCAATGATACCGGGTCTTTGCAGGTCGGTGACGCAAGCGCATTCGATTGCAGCATCCGTTTACATTGTGAAGCGCGCCAGCGAATATCGATCTGTGGCGCGCGCACCCCCCTGCAGCACACCCAAACAAACCGGAGTGCAGCGCCATATACTCACACTACGTACAACGGTTTCCTCCTTTTTGCAAAAGTCTCGACCTCGTCCTTCTGCCCGCTACGACATCCCCGCCCACCCCTTCAGAATGCACTCTAGCGCCGAAAGGAGATTGCGCCATAGTAGTTGCTCGTTATGCAACACTCCGTCTGACACATTTTCCAAATATATACATACGTATATATATATATATATATATATATATATATATATATATATATATATGTATTACAATTTAAACTTAAATAATAGTGATAATCAATATTTACAATCACACATACGTCTACTAACTCTTGTTATAGTTTTAATTTTTATTAATTATTTTGAATCTTTACATATTTATTAACATGCATAAAAATATTTAGATATATTATGTTCACTTGTAAAATAATATATTTGGTGATTTATAGTCACAAAAAAAATAATTATTTAAAATTAAATAATTGTGATAGTATTGATTTTATTCAATAATGTATAAATATTAGTTAAATTAAAGATAAAGTATTACTGAAATATTTTTTTTAAATTAACTGTTTAGGGATATGAGTTTAATACTAATTTTTGATGATTAGTATCACATTTATTTTTAGTTTTATAATAATATTTTTTCATATTGTTTATCAATTTGTTTAGAATGTATATAAAATTAATCAATAATTGTTTTTTTTTTAATTTTCAGTAATATTAAAGCGTGATATTGACAATTCGTCACGCGTGATGAAATTATATTGTGATGCATTTGCATGCGCAAAAGAGTGGACCGAGTGTCGCAACGTAAACAAGTCGGGGCCCACGTGTCGCCTGCTACGATACCACGTGCTACGCGGCCCCGCGAACCCCGCCTCGTCGTAGCGCAACATAGTGGTGTGAGGAGTCGAACGCGGCCACGAAGGGTCACGGGGACGGCTCAAAGGGCCTCAGGTAACCGGGGCAATGTCTACTCGGCCAGAATCGAAGCAAAAAAAATAATAAAAATAAATAAAAAAAATAAAAGAAAAATTTCCGTAACGCCATACCCTAGCACGCCTCTGCGCAAACCGTAGTATACACACATCCCAAAGTAAATAGAAACGTAAGCTTTTTTATTTTATTTTATTTATTTATTTATTTATTTTTTTAGATCCATTTTCTTTTGCCTTATTCGGTAATGAAACATATTTTTTTTTCAGAGCTTTCATCTTCGAATTGATGTCATTTTTTTTTCAGTAAAAAAAAATGTGTATATACTTATTTCATTTAAAATAGAAATAAAGATCGAATATAATTTGAACGTATTAATTTTGTTTTATTTCATTTATCGTTATCCTCATCAAAATTATTTTTTTTATACAAATATATTAATTTATCATATCGTAATTATTATAATTATATCGATATTAATATAATATTCTTTTATTTTTGTCGAATATGAAAAAAATCCATAAGAATTTTGAGTAAATTTACATGAATGATGAATATTGTTATTAAATATTTTTTTTTAATTTTTGATTTTTTTTTAGTACTATATAATGGTGGATCATCGTTATTTTTTACATGATTTATCATCAAAATATATATATATAAATAGAATGGGAATCCATTACTGAAATAAAACGGAAAAAAAAGACGTATCTCCAGGGATATAGTTCCATTGATTATTAATGTATCGTTACGTCGGAAGTACGTTTTACGCGCTTGTACCCATCTGGTTTTATGTACGAGTTTTAGGGGATATATGTGCGGGCATTAAGTTATGTACGGACACATATATGCGGGTTCACGTTTGACCCTTTGCACGCCGGGGGTATCGTCCCGGCCTGGGCAGACGGCGAGGCTAGAGAACCGCAGTGTCATTGCACCCGAGGGTTCGCCTTCGAAAAAGGGGAACACGAGACCCACACCGCCGTCCGTAACCGTAACGGTGGCCACACAGATGGCAGTGGTAACGACTATGTCGTTGTTGGTGGTGGTGGTAACGGCGACGGTGTTGGTTGACTGTGTGGCCAGGATTGCTGCGATTACGACGCGATTGGTGGATCGAACCAGGTCGTCGTAACGTCAATAACGCGCCTATCTAGACTACTGGGACACGCCGTTAAATGCACCCGGGAAATTTTTATTCTGCACTACCTTATCCCATTTTTTTATATATATATATTTTTTTTAATATTTTGAACGATTCTTTATGAGGATGAAAAATTTTGAATGCGAACCTCGAATGGTGGCCGACTTGAATGGATATTTCAGCGTAATTATTTTGTGTACGTTTAGTATTACAACTAACAATTAATATATTTTATTCGATTTCTATATATATATATATATATATATATATATACATATAATAAATAATAATTGACAAAAATTTAATTTTTAAAATATGTACATCATTTATAATGCCTTATATTATATACACGTGTCTTCATTACAGTATAAAAGATATTAATTTAAAATCATAGAGTAGGGTGACCATAATTTATTAAAACGAATATTATATTTTAATTATTAAAATTTATTTTTATAACATTTAATAGATAATTTTTATTTTTTTTTAATTTATTATCGTTATTTATATATGTATTTTTGTGCTATTTTGTTTTGCGCACTGTAATAATAATGCGGACAAGTTTATTTATGCTTTTTAATCAAAATTTATCCCGACCGAGAAAAAAAATAATCTTTTATGCACACAAACATTTTTCAAAGGTGGCACACGCGAAGCCTGAAAAAAAAGCCCGAAATAACTTTAGCACCCCCCCCCCCACCACTGCAGGGGATCGTGTGTGAAGTTCGGAAGAAGTTGTAAAATTTCAGGATCCGAGTTGTAAAACACACGCGTACATACAAAATTGCTGAAAAGTTGTTCGCCTTAAAAAAAAAAAAACACAAACCAACCCCTAACGTTATTGATTTATTATTTTAAAAATGCGCGGGAAATTTTCCTTAGGTAACGGGAGTGAGAGTGAGCGAAAGAGAGACGGCGAAAGAGGGAAAGAGAGCTGGATATAGAAACAGGGGTGATTTTTTTCCCCCGCTTTACGAGTTTTCTGAATTTTAATGTTGTACGTAATAAAAGTCGGCACTGTATGTAACTTAATGACGGTGCATGTGTAAAAGTTATTTTCAAAAAAAAAGCAAAAAGAAAAAAACGGCACTAATTCGACATTCACACGCCATTATGGGTCCAATAAAAAAATTTACATAAAAATTCTTTCTCGTTTCTGAGTATCGTTATCACTTAATTTTTCACGTCCCTTCAAACATTAAAAAAAAATAATAAAACTTAAATATTTGTTGTGTATGCGATTTTTACGGTATAACGACGAATTAAAATGGATTAAACGATCTAGTTTATTTTTTTTATTGTATGTATTATTATAATAGTGATTTGATGTATTTAAATATTTTCATTTTTTAGTTGGAAAATTTTACGATATATTATTACTATTAGTCATAGATGAAATGAGGAAAAATAAATTAGATTATCTTTTTTTAATGAAAACATATTTTATATATAATTTTCAGATTGCTAAAAAGTTAAAAAAAATTGAATATCAATAAATAATTTTAATGAAAAAATATTATCAAATATTAATTTTTATATTTTATAATTATATTATTAATTTATAAAATATTGTCATTCACGAATATTATATATTGGGTCTACTTAACTATTGTAGTATCAAAAATCATATTTTTTCTAGTTTTTTAAATATTGATCATATATATTCGAATTTTTGATAATTAAAAAATATTGAATGTTAATGACATTTTAGTAAAATAGATATGAAAATATTAATAATGAATAAAATTTAAAAACAAAAATATTTCATTTAAAAGTGTTTCGTATAAAATTAAACGTTTGATGTATATATAATAAATAAAACTGGGTCAAAAAAAAAACTTATTTTAATTAATCTTGAACACAATATGCATTCATTATTGTTCATCACATATAGATATACACACATATATATATATATATATATATATATATTTTTTTTTTTTATTTGAAATCGAAACACAATACAATTCAATTAAAACACCCCGTAGATAAACATCGTATAATCGAAACGCAATTACGAACGCGAAAGATCAAACAAATTGTTCCGCGTTCGATTTTCGCTCGGCGAATCGGCGAAAGCGAAATAGAAAAAAATAATTAATTAATTTAAAATGTACATATATATATATATATATATATATATATAACGAGTGCTACGCCGTAGAGCATAATTGAATCGTTCATAATGGTTGTATAGTAGTGGATCGTTTTTTTTTTTACATAGCTCGTAGTATATATCGTACGTAGAACTTACTACGTGTTTACAAAATGCAGTCGGTGCAACGGTTCGTAAGCGGGGACGGGACTAGGCTAGGGAGTGTTCGAGGGGCAGGGGCGGCTCAGAGTAAAAGAGGGGCGGCAGGGGGCGGCGGCGGCGGCGGCGGCACGGCGTAGTTGCAACGGTCGTTTAGTATTGATCGCGCCCGTCGAAACACGGGGTATGAGACGATGGCAAGGGGGGTTGAAGAACCCCGATCGATGAACGGCACTGCACTGGCGCCCCGGGGCCGCGCCGACACCCAAACAAACCGTTGTGCAAGTGACCCACTTACCCACCGGGGACACGCGCACCCAGTGATGAGTACACACACACACACACACACACGTGTTTTCTGCACGTGAACGATTACATTGTAACTATGTGTGTGTGTGTGTGTGTTGATGTAAATAGTCAAAGGTGCAAGTGTGATTAGTGCACTCTTTCGGATCGATATTTTTACATTCATAATATTTTGAAAAACAGAAAATTATATAAATATATATACATTATAATACGAATAATCTAAATTAGATTTAATATAAATGGAAAATTTCTGAACTTATTATGATCATAGATAATCGAAATATTGAATTGCTAATATTCTAAATTATTACTATTAGAATTTTAGGTCAGTAGGATTATTCTTATCACAATATTAATCGATATTTGTAAATAAAAATAGGGTGAAATATATATTATATAGATTATTATTATTATTATTATTCGTTAGTAGGTCACGGTTTTGAATTCGTGATATTATTTGAATATCGTTTCAATATTTAAATAATAATTTCTAAATATTAGAATTTCTTCTTAAAAAATATTCAAAATGTTTTATATAATATATAAAAATAAAATACAATATTTAAGATATTGTATAATATATAATTATAAAAAATATTTTTAAATTACGTCATAAAATAAAAGAATATTAATTAAATAAATTATGATGAATCTTTAACCAGATAATTTTAGATTTTATTAAATAATATTTTAATAAATATTACATATTATTTAATAAAATTTATTTTATTTTTCGCAATTTTATACAATGTATCATATAAAAATTTATAACGTTATAACTTATATAATATTAGAAACATTGACATTATTCACAATGAAAATGTTACTAAAAAGTGAAAGAAATTATTTAGATAATCAAAGATAAAATTTTCGATCTTTTTTACGTTATGATAACATTGAATTCAAATTGTGAAATTATTCTTTGCTTTTAGATAAAATAAATTGGATTACGTTTGAATATTTGCATTATCGTAACGAATCGATTACTATAATATTTGCTGACATTTCGTTATTCAAAGTCAGATTTGGAACTTTTTATATAATATTTTATTGAAAAATCGTTTAGAATAAATAATCTTTAAAATATTAAATTTCAATTGTGAATACGAATTATGAAAATATTAATTTGAATATTCAGTAAAAAAATAAATAAATAAACGTTTAATGAATATCTCGTTTCACTTTTTAAATGAAACACGCTGTATATATATATATATATATATATATATATATATATATATATATATATATAACTAATTTCGGGTTAATTATAAGTTTAAAACTCGTTATGCAGATTTGAAACATTTCACATGTTTATAAATAGCTTTATTTATAACATTCAACGCAAAACAAGTTTCGGATACCGTTTCATTCATATTTTCAATTTTCATTTATGAATAACTTTCAGTCGTCCAATTTTTTTTTGACGAATATATATATAGATATATATATATATATATATATATATATATATATATATATATATATATATATATATTTTCAGACAACATTTCTATCATTAATCATAAATATATTGTAAGTAGTTTTATTATAGAAAAAAAAAAGATTTTTTTCTTTTAGTTTCAATTATTAGTATTATTACAACATTAAAAATATCATTAAAGATCATACAAATATATCACAGATTTTCAAATATTTTTAGTATATAAATTTATAAAAAAAATTAACATAAAAATAAAGTAAAAAAAATATCTAGAAACTCAAAAGATTTCATGGAGTCCTCAAATACTCCATTGGTAATCATTGAAATAAACGATCAAATTCACAACTAATGAACAATTTTATGATATTATATTCTTAAAAAATATATTTTATACGAAACACTCCGTATAAGGAGTGCCGTAACCGTGTTATAGGAATTTGATAATAATATTCGTCGGTAAGAATAAACGTTCTGGAATTCAGCATATTGCTTTTTAAACGCGATACAAACAACACATTCAGAATATTTTTGGTTATGGGAATCATCGTATAAGCTCGCATAAAACGCATTTCGAAACGCGCCCGTTATTTATTTATATTTACAAGTATATACAGGATGCTCATATATTTATATATATTTGTACGTTTATACGATTTACACGCTCACTATTATCGTATTGTTATTATTATTATTATTAAACGTTATATGCGTTTTTCGAATGCTATTTCGAAAACGATGCCTCGATTATATATATATATATATATATATATATATATATATAAGAGTGGAAATTCGTGGAAAACCTGACTGAAAATTGACCTATAAATTTATTTTGAAACGCTATCGTCGCCCGTTCCTTGCCTATTATATTGTTTCGTGTACGAAACATATATGTGCACGTATGCAATCTGTTTGGCAAACAAACAGAAATAAAACTCTATAATTACATGTTTTATTGCGTGTTTATATTCGTACGTATTGTGTTTCGTGAAAATTTTTCGTGAAAAATCGCCTGTAATACCATTTGGCTTTTCCGATAATCGTTGTTGTTGCTCGATGCGGTTTGCATTTCGTGCAATAAAAATGCACCTAAATATATATATATATATATATATATATATATATATATATTTATATATATATTTAGAATTGTATCAATTCAACTTTTTATATGTCGATAATTTTGTAGAAATAGAAACATTTGCGGAAAAATAACTTTACATCGATTCAAAATTAGATATCGAATGTATAAAATTTAATATCCGGTATTTCGGTCATTCACTATTGACCGATATAAAATATAAATTAAAAAATTTAAAATTATTGTATGTTTAGTAATTGTATAAAAGCTTTTAGATTTATATCTATCATTTTCAATTTTTATGTGCAATTTTTTAGTTTATTTATCAATATGCGAATGAAATATAAATGTAATATTTTAAGAATCTATTCGTTTACTATATTAATTTTAGATTTATATTATATTATATGTATATGTTATCAAATAGTCAATAGTAATCATTAAAATTTGTTAAAGTTTGAATAGAAAAATAGAAAAAAGTATTTATGATCTATTTTTAAATTAAAAATATTTAGAATCTCTGATTAACGCAATTGTTGAACATTTGTATTTGTATATATTTATTTAAAAATATTATAGAAGTAATGTTATAGGGAAACAGGTATATTTGAATTATTAAATTATCGAAACGAATAAATTTTTAATATATAAATAATAATTTTATCTAATTCATAGATCTCATAATATAAATTAGTTTTTCCTGTTCCAATTTAACTGATTTTTTAGACGCGATCCATTTTATTTAAATTTTACGAAAATCTCATATTAAAAATGATTGAACTTTATAATATATAGAAGCATCGTTTCATTAGTGTACCTCTTTACCTGATTGTCTTAGTGTGTACTCCTAACACACATACACACACACACACACACACACATATATATATATATATATATACATCTGTATAATTTTTGTATCTTCCGCTATAATATTTTTTTTGCGTACCCCTAAATAATCTTTCGAGTATCCCTACGGTATTCGCGTACTACAGGTTAAGAACCGCTGATATAGACAATGAGTCAACATTTTTGAGATTATTACGATTGTTTTTCAAGAGCGTCTACAATAGTATATATTTTGTAAAAAACGGTAGTCGAGTGAAGTTGAGAATGGATAATTTTCCAACCGTTCTACTACTTCATGTGAAAACACACACACACACACACATACAAAATAAATCGCCAAATATCGAAAAGCTTGGCATATGCGTAAATATGAAAAATTCTTTTTAATGGCCATTCTCACTCTATTCAGACACAGGAAATGCATACGTGAGCTCGATAATCGCCAGTACGTTTGGCAAGGCCTTCGTGTTTTACGATCGTCTCGACATGGCACAATAGACATTCGCTCATTTTTATAGCCGGTTCGGACCGGCAATAAAGTCTCTCCCCCCCGGGCAATAATCGTGCAGCACCCCCGACCCCTACTGAATAAAAAAAAATGAAGCTCAAAAAAAAAATGGCCGAGGGGGGCTCGTTCGCGCGAAATATGTATTTTTTCGCATGCGAGCGACGGTGCGGCAGGAAACTTGGCGCCGACGATGCTTTAATGGTTTCCGGAAAATATGCGCATTAACCGGAAAAATGCATTCGAAGCCTTCGAATGCATCGGCCGCACAAATCGATGCCGTTAGAAATGCGAGAAGTGCGCGCTTTTATCGTTCGTTGCATAACTTCGCCTCGTATCATCTATTGAAATTTGCAAAAGCCTTAAGGCTTTCGTATATTTCACAAATAAGTTTTCGATATAAATTTTCAGCATTTTATAAAATTGATCGTATAAAAGAATTTTCTCGATGTATGTTATTTTGATTTAGTTTAAAAATATTTTTCGTATATCGTAAACAACTTTTAGAAAATCAAACTTTATATATATTTAAATTCATACATCTTCATAACATTAAATTTAAAAGTTTTTCTTCTATTATATTCTTGACATTATAACATAAAATTCATATAAATAATAATTCTAAATAAACATGCAGCAGTTCAAAGTAACATCTATTTTTATGTATTATATAGTATTAAATTTACTTAAATTTCTAATACATCAATTTCAACCGTGCCAGATCAAATGACCAGTATATAAAGTGTAATAGTTATTATTTTTATAATTAAACATAGATAATAGTCAATTTGTAGCTGAATAAATTAATAAAATAATGATAGAAATATCATCGTATGCATATTTTAAGAAAAATCGTAAAGTTTGATAGCGAAATGATAACGTATAAATATGTTAAAGTTGTATAAAAGTGTGAAAAAAATGGTTATATTGACCAGCAGTGGTAGGTTTAGTGTTTATTATGAAAGTATTTTTTTTTTAAATTTCAATATATATTTTTCACAGTAGGTAAATATAATATCTTATCATCATAATTATCGTTGGAAATAGAAAAAAAAATTGACAAGAACCGTCGTCAAACTGGACACAATTTTTCTTTTGTAGGAAAAAAAGGGCAACAGCCGAGCAGTCGGCCGATCCATTCATTCAAAAGTGAAATTTCCCGGGAACGTTTTCGATTGTTTCATTTGGGTCGTAAGGGAACAAAACGAAAAACGGGTGCAACGTGTACAAAAGGTAGGATGAAAAGGGACAGAAACGGGAGTGAAACGGGAGCGAAACGGGAGCACATCTGGAGCACGGTGCATTCGTGTGTGGGTTACGGGAATATCGGGTCACGAAAATGGCACACCCCTGGTCCCAACATCGATCGTTTGGGGTCCCATCTGTTCAATTTTATATTAACTTTAACATTATTTTTTTTTTCGTTTTCATTTTTGTACTTTTACCCACATCAAACTTCAAATATTATTATTGTATTCGAAATAATCTAAATAAAATAAAATCAATAAATCTTCTTCAATATACCTAGAATATCAACCGTTTGCCCCCAATTTCATACTAATTGAACGACACTGGACACTTAGGGTGGCAATTTAACGTAACATAATCTAGTAGCACGTGTAAGGCTTCGACGCCGAGCTGCGGCTAGAAGGTTGTCTTTTTTTTTCTATTTTTATTTTCACCTACAACCCTCTTATAAATCACACGTAAGACGTATTTTACGTCTTAAAAGCGACGTTAATTCGTTTTGCATAAGCGACACGAAATATATACGAAGCCACTTAAATCGACACCTTCAATTTGCTTGGATAAACTATTTAAAAAAAAAAAACTTAAATACCGTTGTAATTCGTGTCAAAATAATTAGGATTTTATATGAGTGTATTAAAAATATTATATAATGTTATTCTATGAGTATATAATTAAAGTAATATAAAAATGTTAGAATAAGCAAATTTATTAACCCTTTGCATTCGAGACGTTTCATAGAGTTTTTAGATTTTTTTTTTACTTGAAATTTAAATTTACGATATATAAAAATTAATGTATAAAACTTTTATATATATATATATATATATATATATATATATATATATATATATATATATATATATATATTTCTGATATTTAGTATTTTTTTTATAGAATATATGAATTTATTGAATAAATTTCTAAATCCAATGAAAAATGGTTTTCATTACCATTTTAGAAATTTTCTTAAAAAAAACAGTATACTGATCAATACAATCGTATCATCATACAATGTTTATAGGTTTTATTTATATTTCATAATATTATACAGAAAGAATGTGTAAATTCCTTATGAAGAAATTAATATAAATAGTCATAGCTGCGTTTCGAGCTTTTGCATTAATCCAAGTGGTGGTCAAATGACATGTCTCGAATGCAAAGAGTTAAGATTCTTTATAAGAAAAGGAAGAAATAATTATATGGTAATTTACCGAAAAAAACCATTTCGCAAAGACCGAATCATACTAGAGACCAAATTAAATTACATAAATGCATCGCCGTGACGGAATTAATAAACTTTGTCGACGACACAATGAAAACGAATCAATTTAAGTCAAACCAACCGACATAAGAAAAGCGCAGCTTTTATTATTCCCATTTTCTTTTCTCTTTCTTTCATATTTTTTTTTCTTCACTTATATACACGTGATAAATGAACCGCAGAAGGAGAATCATCTTGGATATGGGACTTGCGTCAAATTCAGGGGAACATTACCATAATTCTCGGCCCAACGGAGGCATTACGGCATGATGGTGTTATGGTACAGTTATTGGGTTTTATTTTGAGATATTGTCCCGTGGAGCCGTTTTCCCTCGTATTCAAACATTTGGCTTCGAGATCATCTACAGGCTCCATTGCCTGTATTATATATATATAGTATATGTACAACGGGACTACGTTCATGTAAGGTCGAATAGATTTGAAACGTCTGCAAAAACTATTATTACACATACCATATATGAAATGAAAATAGTAAAATAATATTATTCATATTTAACTATATACGAAATCAATATAAAAAAAACAAAAATAATAATATTATATGATGTAACGTTTTATTTTTTATTGTATATATAATATAATATATAAATTAAGCGTGATCGTACTATATTTAACCATCACACATATCCTGTGAGACCGGTGTATAACCGGACACGTTTAGTTTATTGGACACTCAGGTGCTTATTTATGGGGTTGAAGGCTTTTTTGGAGACGAAACACGGAAAATATGGTAAGTGGCAGGGTGATAAAGCTTCACCCACAAAAAGAAGACGAACAATATTACATTTTGGCAGAAATCTTAAACAACGACATTTCGTTTTATGGCTAAAGCTTATATATATATATATATATACATATATATATATATATACACACATATATATATATATATATATATATATATATATATATATATATATATATGTATATATATATATATATATATATATATATATATATATATATATATATATATATATATATATATATATATACTAGTGGGTGGATGAGAAGGATTTTTCCTTTGACGACTTTGGATATCCTTTGAAAACGGCCATTTTTAAGACGTTTCGAATCATAAATACAATAATAATAATTTTCGTCTATATTGAAATTGAATTATCTTGTTATATAAATATTATAAAAAAAATAATCATATTTTATTCAAACTATTTATAAATATAAATTTTATAACTATATATAAAATATTATAGCCAATTTTGTCATTAATATTACCACTGATAATATGATGTAAAGAAAATTTATACAACATATTATATTTTGGGCGAATTTAAATGTAAACATAATAAATATATTTAACAGCTTGCATCATATTATCAATGTAAGCATTAATCGTTTGATAAATTTATATATAAATTATACTCTATTTCATTATTTATAATTTTAATAATACACTGTTATCATTTGATATAGTTATATATGCAACATTTATAATTATTTTTTTAAACCGAAATAAAAAAATAATTCAGATGTCCATCATCAATCTGTGTCTCAATTTACAACTCGCAAAACATTAAATTAAATTATAAATAAGAGTTTTTCTTTCAAAAAAAAAAAAAACAACAACGAAAATAATAAATAATTTCCACTAGATAGACTTTAACGTTGTTTTTCTGAGATAAAACAATTTTAAAAGTCCATTTAAAATATTAAATAAGAAAAGACATTTTTTTTTAAAAGTGTTATTTTTCCATTATATTAAAGTTAATAATTTTTAATTTTTAATATAATTTAAATTTATCACGTTTAAAACAATATTACGATAATGATAAAATTAATATTTTATGTGTATAATTGCGTTCAAAAATAGTAACATAAATATATATATATATATATATATATATATATATATATATATATATATTATATAATATAATATAATAAATTGAATATATATGAAATTTGATCATAGTATATCGTCATTATAATATGTCCGAAAAAAAAATAAAGAATATATAAAAATAAATTCACAAGTCACACGAGTGAAATCTGCAAATGATAGGAAAACTCTATTTTAAGACCTAATAACGACGCCCTGACTAGGAATGTAAATTACGTATAAGGCGACAAGATAAGCATCGTTACGATCGGGTATAAGTTTACATATAACCTATATAGTCCTGAACAATGTTCCAGATTCGGAAATACGGGCGTGTTGAGCGTTTTTATGGGATTATTACGGTGTTTTTGGGGTTGGGGGGGGGGGTGTAAGGGGATGAAAGCATTTCCGGAACCCTTTCCTGTAGCCTAACGGTTCAATAAACAATCGCATAATTTCGCCATATCATCATTATTGGCGATTGTCCCTCGGATGAAACGAAGGGGATGAGATTCGATATAAATTGTACGATTGTAAGGATTGAGATTTTCCAGAGGGTTGTAGGAATCGTCGGATTCGTCTCGAGTATAATGAATTGATATATTTATAATAATTTATATTGAATAGATTGACTTATTCAATTTTTACTACATATTTTTCGATTAAATACTTGTAAAAATCAACCGATGATTATATTGATAATATATATAATGATTGAAAATATTATGATAATATTATGAATCAGATCTTATCACAATACATATATTGAATTAGTAAAATATATAGATTACACATACATAATTTTGAGGAAAATAAAAAAAAATACTTAGAAAATTATTATTAATATACAAAATTATTTAATATATTGGGTTTAATTTAAAATTTTTATGCTCATAAATTGTTTTAGACAAAGAATTAGTTGTATGTAAAAAAAAATAATTAGCAAACGGCAAAAGTGAATCTCGAAAAATATTATGGAATCCAATCTGATTGTTAAAACTATTTCCGTATACAAAATTTTCTATTTTTGATAATTTTTTACAAACAAAATTTGTACACATAAATTAGGCATATATATAATTTCAATGATGATAACGGTGATAATTTGATAACATTGTTTATATATATATATATATATATATATATATATATATATATATATATATATATATATATATATATATATATATATATATATATATATATATATGATGATTTAATTCGATTAAAATTTTACGATTTTTCAAATGAAAAATGCGTAATTTAATAATAATAATAAAAACGAAACAAAGTTTGAGAAGCTGCGTTCGGGATCGATAAGGTCGTATCAGAGTCGGAATTTACTGCGCAAAAAACGAGGCTTTTCCCTAACAGGTGTCCTCGGAATTGGAATAACGTGATGAATGCGATAACGTCGACCCTTCCCGGAAAAGCGTTTTCCTGCGCTTTTCACCGTTTCAACTAATTATCAACGCGATACTAAACGGATAAATTCATTATGCCCGATATCACTTTAATCGTCCACCTTTTTCCAACCGATGACAACCTTTTCCCCAGTGCCATTTCCATTTCCATTTCCAGTTTTCGTTTCAACTTTATTAATTTCGTTAAAATAATAATAATCATTATCGCGACGATAATTTTCGCATTGAAAGTATTTTTTTTAAGTTATCTGTTACATCTTTTTAATTTAATTTCATTATTATTATTCTTCATTTTTTTTGTTAACGATGAAATCTTCGTACAATTAATGAATAAAAGTGTTCTTATTTAAGAAATATATCCGTTAATTGTAATGATAATATTTCTGTTACATTTTAATATTATTTTAAAAAATAAAATAATAATTACTGTTTAAAATTTATATGGAAATTTGATGTAATATTTTAAAATTGAATGGTTATAAAATTATGTCAATTTTATTTGAAATGATAAACGTTTACTAGTGTCGAGTTTCCAAAGAAAATACTCAACAATTCGTGACACGTGTTTAAAATTGAATTTTCCTTTTAACGTTTAACTATCAAATATAGAATTCTCATATGTAAAAAATTTAATTTAACGATGTTTCTATGAAATCGAATATGAAACGAAACAATATATAATAATATTCTGTTTGATGTCGAGTTCCAGACGATATACATTACAAACGCATTTTTAAAACATTTTTTTTTATTTGTGTTTGATAACACGAGGGTAGGAAAATTTGATGAGCGAAAGCTCAGCATACACCCCGTTTGAAATTGGAAGTCAAAGGAATAATTTCGAGTGTGGTTTTTCCTGAAAGTCCAAAAATAAAACCGCTTTATTCCCCCTGTTTGAACCGAAAGTAGACCGGAGACGTAAGCCTTTCGCGAGTTTTTCCGAGACAAAGCTCGGCCCGTGGGCTTTTTAGTACTTCTATACGCCGGTTTGTACGTCTGTCTGTCTGTCTGTCTGTCTGAAAGTTTTCGGCGATCGTAAACCGTCGGCTCACGTACGCTTCGTAGACGGTGCAAAAATTTGCAAGTGAACAATATAAAACCGGCTGCGAAGACAACTTTTAACACTTTAAGCGTTTCCAGAAGACCGTAATTACGCAATTAGGGTCGAAATAATTGCACGATTCCGACGATATATTATATTTCATTTCACTCGTCTGGACTCACCCCAATGAAAATTGTGTGTGTATATATATATATATATAAAATAAAATGTACATTAGTCTCGCGTTGAAATTTTCATTATTAAAATAACTCGGATACTCTCTGAGAGCTAAAGATGAGTGTTAAAATAATATTCGTGTCACATCAAATTAAATATATTAATAATTTGAAATATAAATAATTATATACATATAAAATAAATTTATGATTCTTATACAATAGTTTTGAGCCTCTCGCGAGTTTTTGATCGCTTGATTTATTTCACACAGTCGAGACGCTAGCTTTATATTTAACTTTTAAACGTAAATAATATATCACTCTATTTCTTTGATGATGTATAAAGGAAAACGTTGATATATTATAGTATTTTTGAGATTTTAATTATTTATTATTAAAAGAAATCGTGATGTATTTTATTTAACAAAAATATTAATTAATATATAATTACAATTCGGGTCGATAAATCGAATGAAAGATGGCATAAAAAAAGAAAAACGAATAATCATATAATAAAAGGAGCGCGTTTTCCTTTTCGTTTCCGTGCAATTTTCCGACGGATCGCGGTCTTTTCGATAATTTCCAAAGGGAAAATATTTATGTAAAAGAGAGCGGCCCTTCTGTGACGTTACACCTACCCTCCATCTACCCTATAGTACCCTTCATCCCTTGGCCGTATCCTATTCTGTTCACAGTCAATGATGACTTGTTCTTTCGCTTTGATTCCTCAATACAAAGTGGCCATTGTCTGAAGTCCTCCAATTGTGCTTTCAAATGAAAATATATACCGGGGTGAAGGAAAATCGTAGAGCCGACCGCCGAGAAAAACGACTAAACAAAAAGTCCCTTTTTGCATTCATAAATTTATATCAAAAATACACGATCATATAATATATCTATATATAAACGCTTTTATATTTTTAAATAAAATCGTTTAATAGTATGTTTTTTTTTTTTTTTTTGAGAATCGATTCATATTACACGTGTCGTTTGTAAAGATGAAAAACAGAACAAAAATCAAAAGAATGACCCCGAGATCGATTATGAATCATTTCGAAAAAAGAAAACATTTATTATGTATGAAAACGTATACGGAATGATTTATTGAAAATTTCGCCTAAATATAAACAACACAAAATCGAACTAGAAATATATATATATATATATATATATATATATATATATATATATATATATATATATATATATATATATATATATATATATATAAAGAAAAAGTCGGTTTAGGCACGAATTCGCTAAGTGAATATGTAAGCGGCGAAGACAAAATAAACATGCGGTGAAAGGTCACACACAGTATATCGTACCCTAAAATGAAATATTTACGAGTGACGTAAGCGATTTGGAAATTTCATAAAAAATAAAATGAAAATAATAATAACAACAACAACAACATTGGGGCACATAAAAATAGAGCCTATTGAATGCGGCGCAATTTGGATAATACTGCAACATTATAATATTTTGAGAAAATGGTTCAATGTTTTGACATATGTAAATTCATAATTGCTTATAATTATATCATATTAATAAAGCTATTGAAATATTTTTAAATATTGCTAATGAATAGTGTATTAATCTATATATGTTATTATTCGAGTTATATTTCAATATAAATCTATATATATATCCTGATTTATACTTTACGATTTCAATTATAATTTAATCTTTTTAATTAATAAGATTGACTGAATAATATAATATGTATATTATAATATTTGTGACAATTAGTTTTTTTAAATTCAATATTAAAGTTTTGTTTTGATTCTTTTTAAATATTTTTAGCAGATTATATTAGAATAAATATTATTCTTTATTAATTTCTATTATTTATTATTGAAATTTTAATATATTTTATATATGAATTATCTATACTTTATCGATATGAATGCGTAACTACTAAATGAACTTGATTATATATAATAAACATTTAAAAGAAGCTAAAATATTTTAATAATATAAATTAAATAATACAATTCTTATTTTTATGATGCATTTTTTATGAATAATATAATATTAATAAAATAATAAAATTACACACGAGATACGGAAATTGCGTATACGGATTAACCGAAACGTCGTTTTAGTACGTTGGTTAGTTTCATTCGTACCGTTAACGTCACTGTAATTGAATTCATATTTATATATATATATATATATATATATATATATATATATATATATATATATATATATATAAATGTGTATGAAACAGAAAAATAAAACGGTTCAATTAATATTTACGGTTGTTTTTTTTTTAACAGAATCCGGTTAAATGTTAGAGTGTAATGTGACGTTTTGTCATTTTAATGCGTTCTAAAGGGCGTGGTTGGATATCATATCCGGGTGTTTAACATTTCAACGTGGCAATTTGCAATTTATTAATTTAACATTACCTTTTATATATATATATGTGTGTGTGTATGCGATTTGCATTGTTTTATTTAAAATAATAACAATCGTCGAATCCAATTAGGTTTAAGGCGTTGTCCTGTTCGACACTTGAATTATTTCGTGTCGAATTCCTAGACAAATCGTGAACACGATGAGTTTATCAATTTTCTCGATATAAAAAAAAATAAAAAAAAAATTCGCGACGAGTCGTTCTTCACATTTGTGCACTTTCCGGGATCACGTTTGACACGAATTTCCATATTAGGCGTCGATATAAAGGCGGAGTCACACTTGATGTTCGAATACTGAATATTAAATATTAAGATTTCATATAATATTGAGATATATTCTTATTTCATTTATATTTTATTTATATTTTTTTTTAATTAATGTATTTTTTTTAATTACAAGACATTTATATTAAAATAACTAAGTGAAAAATATCAACTTAAATTTAAATGTATGTTATCAATTATAAAAAAAATATTATAAATAGTCTTAATGTTGTAGATTGAATTTTATTTAATTATGTATAAATATTTTTTATATAAATTTAAACCCTTCATATAAAAAATCACATTTTATTATTTTATATTAAATCATTAAAAATTAAAAAATGCGTATATTATAAAAAAATGAAGTTTGAAATATAAAAAGATGGGTTTATTATAAATAGGATAAATTTAAATTGATAGAGTTAAAATTTATACATGAAAAAGAAAGATATAAATATATGTTAAAATGACGATTGTTTTTTCAAATTTTGTCAATTAAAAACATATTTTTTTGAATCGCTTAAATTTGAAAAAAATAAAAATAATCCAGCACAGTATACAATGATTGTTTAATTACATATTTTGATCAAAACAATTATATCATTCATTTAATACATGAATCTATTGAATTTAAAAATCAACCCCAAAAATTAGCGAATAATCAATATTAAAAAAAAATAAATAAATATATATTCAAAGATTCGTCGATCAAAACATCAATCGATAAAACGCAACGAACGCATTATTAAACCGATTTAACCGCAACGCTTTTTATCGTCTGCACATCGCAAAGTGGAACCGTGACGCGAATGCTTGCATCGCGTACGCAGACGAATTCTGTACGTCGGGCCGGCACAAAATTGCGCACCCGGACAAAACGAAAAACGCCTATAAAATGTCGCATTCTGATTCCGTGCATTGAAACACGCGCACACACACACACACACACACAAAATAGACGATGTAAAATAAGAAAACAGATGCACAAACCGAACGGTTTATTTTGTTCACGCAGACGGATGCAAATAGCGTCAACCTATAGGGACTTGAAGCCATTTATCAAGTGGTCTAGAAGTCTATTCGTAGACGTCGTCTGGCGCCCACGGCTACCATTCTACATGCCAAACGTGTAATATATATATATATATATATATATATATATATATATATATATATATATATATATATATACGACGATTTATTTACGTTCTTATACTTTCTATATATATATATATATATATATATATATATATATATATATATATATATATATATATAAGTCCTTTGTACGAGAGGCAAATGTTGCCGATGAATCACGATTTGTTCGCATTGTCGCGATGCAATTGTTAATAGCTAGATAGCTAGAGCTAGCTGAATCGCTAGCTTTTCGATCCACTGTCGAACTATAATATAATAGCGAATACACTTCCTGTAACGCTATAATTGTGGAATCGAATCGCACTTTCTTTAATATATTTGTATACTGTGTGTGTGTGTGTGTCGTTTTGAAGCATATAAATCGTATGCGCTACGGGCATTTGCGGGCCCGATGGGTGCTCGTTCGACTACGACTACGTATCGAATACTGTTTTGTCGATGTTGTGAAATGCGCTTTTTCAGCGATCTAAACGGAATCGTATTTGGAATTTTTCGTATATTAATGAGTAATTAATTAAGTAGATAAATGTAAAAATACTTTTATTCACATATATAAATAAAGAATGAAACTTTAGTTATGGCTTCTGATAATTTATTAGTGATTTTTTTTTCACTAAAAAAAAAAGACCAATTTTAAACATAAAAGTGATACATTATACGTTCACATTTTAGACGTATTAGCAAAATTAATAGCTTCAAATTGGAATATCTAAATGTCAACCGTCTCATGAAAGTGGTTTATTTTAATCAAAATATCCGTAAAATGAGATCAGAATGCGAAACATATTCTGTTACGATCTTCGTTATTTATGTGTTAATCTTAACTACAGGATCTAATATATCGATGACGTCAACAAAATTAGAATAATCTAAAAGGATATTAAGATAATATTATTTTATCTCATATATATATATATATATATATATATATATATATATATATATATATATGTATATATATATATATATATATATATATATATATATATATATTTATAAATGTGGAGAGGGTGACGAAACAACGTGTCGTAAATAGACAACAATAGCTAAAATAGCCACGACTGCATCCGTGCCTAGGATCTATAAACGTATTGACACTTTTATAGACACACGTCGTTTAGTCTATTTTTTATTTGCACATAATGACTGATTAGTGCTATTAACTTGATTAATTGATGAAAGTGAACTTATGTAGTGTTTAAATTGTATTGAAACAAATTTAGTTTGTTTTTTTTATATATATTTGCGTATTACAAAACATTGATTATAAATATTTCGTAACGAAATTTATAAATATAAAAATATGTAATGTAGGTAAATATAAATATATATATATTTTTTTTAGTTGAGATAAATATTTGAAAATATAAATTGATATATTATATATTGGAATTTTTGTTTAAAAATCATCTTCTAATAAAAAATGTTAATAAAATTCTATGAAAATTTAATAATAAATGATTAATATTTTATTTTTTTTATATTATAAGTGAAATTTTTTTTTATATTATAACTTCTATTTTAACATATATCAAAAGTAAGGTGAAATTGTCATTTTTTTCCTAGGTGTTTTTTTCACAACTATTGGTTCCTTCATCACAACAATGTACCATATCATATTGAATTGGTACTTCGCGACATTTTTGCCAAAAACTAGACTCATATCGTTCTACAACCACCGTATTCGCCTGATTTAGCTCCGTGTGACTTCTGGCTATTCAGCAAACTCCAAAGGCCAATCGAAGAAGGCTTTGAAGTCAATACCGGAAAAAGCTTTTATCGGACAGGGATTTACTTTGAAGGTGATGAAATTGATTTGGAAGAATATATAAAGAATTTACATTTTATAAACAAATTCACTTTACTTTTTGATCACGGTGTTATATAATAATAATCGTTTCAATTCAGACATTATGTAATATAATAAGACTATTAGGACTCGAATAAGACGAGCCAGACGTCGCCCATTCGTAATTATATTAAAATTTCTCGAATTATGCGTACGAGTTGAATTTTAATTAAAACGGGTCGCTCGAACAGGCCGAAGGGAAAGATTTAAATTGGAGTTGAAATTTTCCAACAACGGTAATGTATGTGGAATCTTCGGGGCCGTTTTGCCCAAAGTTTTTCCGCAGACTTTCCGCAACCCCGGCCCTCCCCTCACTTTTAGAAACCCTTTTTCACGATGGGTAAGTGGGCGATATGGGGAGGTGGGTGGTAATATATCGAAAAGTTTTCCTAGAGCCTCGTCGTTCTCGTCCTGTGTCGACTTATTGCTAAATAAACTTCGACCCTCTCGGAAGTAATTCGATAGTGCCATTATGTACTTTTTGCCAACGTTCCTCTTTAGTACTCGACTTACGACGATTCCACTTATATAATATACGTTATGAACGTATGCCTTATATTTTAACAATTTTATTTAATTATATTATATTTATAGTCTTCTTCTCATTGGAATTATACGTGTTTTAATATGATCAATATATTAAAAATGTTTACAATTTTAAATCTTATATAAAAATACTATTGAAAATATTTATATATTATAAAATTGAACTTTTAAAGTTAAAATAAAAATTTTCATATATTAAAAAAAATATACAAATTTTTAATATTCAGATTTATTTAATAAATGTGTAATAGATATTATTGTTTATAATTACGAATATAAATATTAAAAGAAGTTATATATATATATATATATATATATATATATATATATATATATATATATATATATATATATATCACTATTAAAATTAATTATTTTAGAACGCTTATCGGAGTCAAGTTTAAAGGAATTATTATTATCGTAAATTACAATCAACATTCGAGTAATAATAAATTTTTATATATGAATTTATCAACTTTTATAATAAATTATATTACGATTAAAATCAATAAACATTCATAATATAATATCTATAGTTTTCTCAATTTTTTTTTAAATTTTATTACATTATTATTATATTATAAAACCCGAAATAGAACTGTAAGTTGATGATTATATATTTTTCAGTCTTTCAGAAAATACTTATTATACGTAATGTGTGTTATATGTATACACATACACACACACACACACACACACGTGATTTAGTGTGTATTTCAGAACACTGAACGTGTTCACTGGTCCACCTTCGTCCGTTTATTGATATTTACGACAAAATGAACTTTCGTAAATAACATCCTGTTCAAGACGGTCTCGGCGAAAACTGAACCAGTTTCTTTGCAAAATGTCAAGATGTCTCCTTTTAAACAGGCGCGTGCACGAGTTTATCGCATTTAGTGCAGGGATCGATAACCTTTTTTTTCCTATCTTTTGTTTTATTATGTCTACATACAAGTTCGATACGATGGTAAAATATGTGCGTTCGAATGAGACTTTTTTAATACAAAACTAATGATAATAATCTATATATATATATATATATATATATATATATATATATATATATATATATATATATATTTTTTTTTTTTTTTCAATTCTATTATTTTTTTGGCAAACATAATTATAACAACGTATATAGGGCTATAATATTTTATAATGAAAATATATAAATATTGAGATTAAATATTAAATAAATTAAAATTTGTCATAGTTATAATTCCGCTTTGTACCAGTGTATATAATAAAACTAAAACTGGTTTAAGAATATATACTTTAAACAACATCTAGACGAATCTAGACTTTAAAATACTGATATATATATAATTATATATATGAGAATGTTATAATAATTGCGTATATGTGTAGATTTAACGAAATGTTTATATCACTGTCGCAATATATTCAAATTTCAACTGCGGACAACGTTGATTAATATCAGTTACCCAGGTGATAACTGATTAATGCAACGACCCATTTCCACGGCAACATAATAAAGCGTACAACGACATTCGATTATATCGGTGCGACACGTCCGCGCGGACCGCACATTGACTACATCTGATTTATTAGATATAAGCGTAAGCATTAAATCTTGAATGTGCCAGAAAATCGGACAGTTTTTCGCTTTTATTGTCGCCGATATTAATGAAGCGTCCGTTTCTTAAAGAGATAACCGATTGAAAATAATAAAAAATATATATATATATATATATATATATATATATATATATATATAAATTTGCTTATGGTACACGAATATGTTTTATCGTTTTAATGAGTGTCGTTTTAAAAATAATATATATATATATATATATATATATAAATAAACAAACTGATAAATAAACGGTTTTGTGACCGAGGACGTTAGAAAATAGCGACAGGCCGTCGACATTCATCTCCAGTACGAATCTATCATCTCATCTAGCGACCTGAATAATTCAAGATGGACATGGAACGATTCCGCAAAACAAAAAAAATAAATAAATAAATAAACGTAGAAGCGGTATGTTAGTTTAAGAGGTGAAAAAAAACACGAGGTATAAAGAAAGCGAAATAAGAATATATATATATATATATATATATATATATATATATATATATATATAACACTAGAAACTGGGACGGAAAAGTTTTTTGTTTGTTCAAGAGTCGCTTGGCGAACTACGCGAAAAGATTGGACTCGATCAAAAAGCGCGATAAGACATCGGAAATGTGCGGAAAAAATGATTTTTTTTCTTCTTCTTCTGTGCTTTTTTTTCCACTTTGAACGAAAGTTTTCCGGCGTATTTAGAAGTTACGGTGCGAAACGCAAAAAGGCGTCGCGCGACACAAAGGTCGTAAACGCCCGGTAAAGTATCATACTAAACTGCGCAGTTAAATCTAACGTTTTTGTATCTTATGAATATTAATATGTATATAATATTATATTGCATTAATTTCTATATATGTAATAATGACGATATTAAACTTTATTCACCATGAAAAAAATAATAAAAATCGGATAAATCAATATTTTTAAACAACGAACGTTACAGCGTTATATGGGCCAAGGATTATATTTCTACGTCTAACCTTCACGTCTATTATACTTTTCTGAAGGATTTAAACAATATTTATTTTTAATATATCCTTAAGAATAATTTTCATTGTTCATAGTACTTGAATATTCACTTTTAAAAGATCTGATTATTTTTGAATGAATAACGATTCTAATTATTTTACATATACAGCTTTCATATAAATAATTCTACGAAAAAATTGGAAATTTTCCTAACATTCCGATTTCTATTTATGATTTAATCGTCGTTTTTGTTACGAAACGTTTGTTGATGGAAAGTTTTGTTGTATGTAGAAAAAAAAAGTCACATAATAAAAAAAAACGCCCACGTTTACGACAATATATTATTTTCAACGATTCAAAACTAACCACATATCATTATATATAACGTAATGAACGTATCGTATAATAAAAAAAAATCAAAACTCAAAAATTATGACGTAATAAATGATAACTTTATAATTTTCCGCGGAAAATACGCGCCGTTTTCCCAATCGAGCATTATTTAGAATCAAACGAACAGAAGAAAATTACGTATCATATAAATTATTTAATTTTCCATACAAATATTTATTTATCTGTTTGTTTTTTTAATATATATTTTTAAAAGTTTTTTTTTTTGATTAATGATTAGTTAAAATTTTTAATTACGTCTCGTTCGTCCCTTCTTGTCGAAAGAAATATTTTAATATAATAATAATAATAATGCGACGTATTGAAATGCAAGGTTGACCGCTTCAAATATTAAAATTGCCCCTCCCCGTTCTCCCCCCCCCCGACTTACGTCAAAATGACTCACGTTGATTTAAAAATAGAAAATTTCGTCGCGATATTAATTGAATTTTTGACTAATTTGCATAAAATCGAATAAATTCGCGGCCATTTTAATAAGATTCATTCACGATTTTTTTCCCCCCGAATAATATATAAATATTTTATGCGTATAAAAAAATATTGATTACGAATTTGTTTCTAATACGCAATATGAAATTTAGATTTTTTTTAGATGCGTATTATAAAATCGCTCAATTGTGAATAATTTTTTTATGATTTTTATATTTTTTTTTCAATATAATAAAAAAATGATGAAATAATATTCGATGAATTCTAAATATGCTGTATTTTTTTGTATGTAAATAAATAACAATTAATGTAACCTTCGTTTTTAAACGATCGATGCGCTATACTGAAAAATAAATTGATAGTAAAAATGCTGATAAATTACTACAATATGTATTTATTGAATAATATTTTTTTTATTATGCAATAAATATTTGAATTAAATTAGTCGATTTTTATCAAATATGATTTTAATTAAAAAAAATATTTTATACAGGTATAATTTTAAATGTTAATATATTTTAGTTAAATTTAACTACGAAATTGTATCTTGAACATGTCATCATATAAATATAACGCAATTATGTATACGGATTGTAGAAACTCGAACCGAATATTCCAAGTGTGACGTTACTCGCACTCATACAGACAAACCGACTCAGACGAGGATTGCATAAAGGCAGACGAACGCGTTTATATAATTCTTCTTCTGACGTCTCTCGTGCATCCGTCAAACGGAAAAATCAAAAAAAGAGACGTCTCACGTGATTTTCCATTTTCAGGTTAGTCGAACGGGGCGTTATTTTTGGGTCAGGGACTCTCAACAATTGCGTCGCGTTCCGTACGTCGTATTCGCTTCATTTTACCTTTGAACAGCTGATGGAAACCGCATTTTTTTTCTTCATTTTTACTATTATTATTATTATTAATATATATATGTGTGTGTGTGTGTGTGTATTTTTTTGTTTGTTGTTGTTGAATTGCGTTTTTTTCGTAGACTTTTCGTAATATGTCTGCGAGTAAAACTGCGATGACAACAAATCGTGTTTGCCAAATCTGCGTCTAGCGCAGGAAAAAAAAACGGTTAAAATAATGTTTTCGTCGGTGTTGCAGGCAATTTGTGTAATTTGAACCCGTGTTTTTCTATCAATATTATATATTACATTCGTAATATACTCTAAATATATAATAACTTAAAAACGATTGAGAATCATCGATTTACAATATACAAGATATAAAATATGCATTAATAATATGTCATCTCAATTGTTTATTATATATAGATTTGATTGAATAAGTCCGGATATTATATGCGGAAAAAAATAATATTTTACGGAATAAATTGCCTGTAACATATATGTACATATGACGTACATTCGACTAAAGGAATTTCTACATCAACTGTTCGGTTTCGTAAACAATAACAGCAAAGCATCTCAAAATAGACGAATGAATCGGACTTTGAAATTCGACATTGTTTACGCATAATATGCTCATCGTATGTACGTTCTTCTTCGACGATTTACATACATATACATATAATAACCACTAATTATAGTGATCGGCGATTATAAGAATCACACGGTAAATATGCGTATAGTTATCATTGTAAAACGAGTAAACAGCGAACACACAAAAAAAGATTACAATAAATTTTTGAATACATCTGTAATTAGACGGTAGATAAAATATATTAATATTCATTAAAAAAATATTTTTAAAATTAATAATTTTATCATTGTATTATAATTTATATATGTATAAATATTATATTTATAATTATTTTAATTAATAAAATATTTTTTTTTACAAAAAATGTAAAATAATATAGTATTATACAAGAGAAAATTTTGTAATACGAGTCGCTTTCAATGATCTCAGATTTATTATATATACTTTCATAGAAAATATGTACTATTTATATCGTAAAATAATAATCATATTCACCGATATAAATTAATATAAATAAAATTGTATTTTTTTTTCACTCAATTTCGATGTAATTTACTTTAATAATAATGTACAAAAAAAGAGTACGTCTCTTTATTTAGCGCATAATGCGAAAAGCGATGTACCGAGTGAGCGTAATGAAATTTGAAAATTTTTCCAATTACTCTAAAACCGATTTTCAGAAATTCCATTACAAGTTGCTTTAGGGGCGGCTCGTGAGGGGGTGAGTTTATTTTTTTTTCGTCAATTTTACAATTCGATTCGAATAGAATAGAACGGGTGAGAATCGATTAACGTCGAACCGCGACACACTTTGAGCAAATGTAATTTTGTAATCACACACAACAGACATGCATTATATAATATTACATATGACTAAAAAAGTATAAATAAATTCTATAGTATAAAATAATAAACATTTCCATTATGCTGTAATAATAATTATAATGCCTCAATATAGTCATGATGAGAGTTTATTTTATTTATATTTAATTTTAATATAATATTATTAATTAATTTATTAAATATTAATAGTATGCTTGATAAATTATTAAAGATTTGAATTTTTAATGTGATTTAACTAATAACACAATTTTGTATGAAAAACAGCATTTAGAGACATCTATTGCCAATTTTTCCAACTAAACACTGTCAATATAATGAAAATATGCAGGCAAAACATTATTTTATGACCGAATCACGATTTAAAGACGTCATAAAAATGCAAAATTTAATATTTATAAATCTAATATTTATGATTATGATGATATTATCCGCGTTTATTGCGTAGAACCGAAAATATGCATAAATTATATACGGAGAGAGAACGAACGATTTTCCATTGACACAGTTTTTTTTTAATATATTTTAATACTATATTTAGCATGATCTTTAGATGATAATTTTCGCCATATCCAAAGTGTTATTTTGCACGATGGCTGTGTAATAATAATAAAAAAACGGTCATATATCACAATAATCTGATGATGAATTTGCCTATTGACGTATTTGACATATTTCGAATTTGATCGTTGATATATGATTTGTATTCTAGAATTTTCTATATATATATATATATATATATATATATATATATATATATAAAGAAAATTCGTAGAAAAAGTGTGAAAATCATAATTTTAATAATAATCGCATCGGAACAGTCAAAACAATGTATTTTATTATTATATTTTTTATATATTTATGTATAAAGTATAATAATATTTTTCGCGTAATATTTATGTGAAATTATATTATATTATAAAATACATTTGATATAATGTAATATTATAAAATCGTATTATGTGAAATGTCAATTCTTTGTATAATATACCACACAACTCACGGGCGTCACGTTTTTTTATTATTATTTTTTTCATATTTTATAACTAATATTCTATATTTTGGATCTTATAAATAATAATACATTTTATGATATTAAATTTAATATCATTTTTTCAATAAAATAATTTTAATCTGTCATTCATATTGGAATTATTTTATATATATTTTTGTATTATAATAATATCATTATATAATTTAAAAATTGATATAATAATATTTATAGATATTATTAAAAATATTAAAAATTTATAAAATAAATTCGAATAAAGAATAGAGTAAATCGCCTATGTCTATTCAAATTATTTATTATGGATGAAATGTAGGTTTATTCAGAAAATTATTTTTTATTTATATTATATAATGTATGAAATTATATAATAATTTGAATGTAATTTTATATCGAATATAATTTGCAATAAAATGTCTACGTATATTAAAATCTAAGACATAGATAAATAGTCAAACATATTTGGCGATATATATATATATATATATATATATATATATATATATATATATATATATATATATATATATATATATATATATTTGTTAAATGCGATTTTAGCGATGTGCGTTAACAAACTTTAGCTATTTATTATCATCGATTCTATCCTGGGATTACAATTCGAGCGCATTTCAGTTACGCGTAGTCGTCAACCGTCGGCTCGCGAGCCAATAGTGTATCGACACGGTCGATCGTAAACCTAGTATGTGGGTCAAAGTACTCTAAGTACGTTTCGCTTTTCGAACTGATAAGTTGGCATTCCGCGAATGTTTGCCGTGTGACGTAATTCGAGAGCCCTTGCCTCGGGAAAAACCAACGCGCAGTAACCTATATTGGCGCCATGCGCTGGTGCAACCGTTGAAGAAAACAAAACAAAACAAAAAAATCGGGGTCACAAACACCGAAAACGACGTGCAACTCGGCTCCAGGCCGCGGTCACAGTTGTTGCGCAATCGTAAACGTCGACATCGCGTTTCATTCATTCATACGTTTCAATATACACATGTTTGTATATATATATATATATATATATATATATATATATATATATATATATATATATATATATATATATATATATATATATATATATATATATATATATATATATATATATATATATATATATATATATATAATATGTACAATTTATCGATAAACTTGCCATTGTATTATTATTCATCATATCGCATTATTGTACTGTCACATTATTAGCGGTATATATCGCGAAAGCGATATAATTAATTTCCATTAATTATGTCGATTATTTTGTAAATCTGTTAATTGATTCTTGCGTTGTCATCGAGAGTGATCAATTATGCAATGTTTCAACTCGATTTGACATCGAGAAGTGTTCAAAAAATCGATTATAAAATTCCATCTAGGCAAACAGACGAGTGAAACTTGTGCAAAAAAAATAATATTTAAAAAATTGCAATAAATAATTTTATATAATTTTTAATATATTATTTTATTTTACTTAAAAATAAAAATATTGAAAATAATTGAAGTTAAAAACGTACAACCTGTTGCATAGTTACCTACTAAATAATGAACGTATAATCAATATTTGATATTTGAAGGATCGTATTCAATGAAACCGTGGCTTATGTTTTGAATTGAAAATTTTTAATCGAGACTATCATATAAAATCGATATAAAGCGACATTTTACAACGCTCTGCTTACTTTTTATTTATTTATTTTATCATAATAATATAAATAATAATAATAATAATAATAATAATTTATTATGTATTTATTTAGTTAAATTATTTAGCGACTGTTTTTTTATGACATTTCACCGTGACTTGCATTGTATTATTCGTACGTTGGATAATATGACATTGTCGGACTTTCGGGCCCGTCCCGACGCGTAGACAAGGTTGGCCGTCTATCATCGGACTTTGATCGATAAAATTGACTTTCAATTTTACAAAAGAGCAGTACGAAAGTCGAGAACCGTGCATTTTTTTTTCGACTACACGAAAATAATGGATAATTTTGTTTTTTTTTCCGTATCGTTCATATATAATAAATTTATTAATTTATTGTGTGAAAGCCTTATATTTATAAGCCAAAGTCTAATTGTTGATATTTTTATTTGTTTAACTTATTTGGGATTGAGTTATTAGTTCTTTGACATTTGTAATATATATAGGTAAATTCAGGTTGAACTTCAATTGTGATATGTTAATCTAAGGATATTTTATTCGAAATGATCCATCGGTTATTAAATTATTTATAGAAAAATAAATTTGACTGATTTAATTTATTATAATCTTATTGGAAATGGTATTAAAAATATATGTATATATTTGTAATAGAATTTTGATATATTTATATATATATTGGTTCAATACGAGTTGAACCAATTTATAAAAAATTTACATTATTTTATTATATATATAAAAATATAATATAATAAAAATAATACAATCATCGTTCATAACTATAAATTGATGACAATTTTAAAATTCGACGCTTAGAGATAAAATATCAGAATTAACACACTGTATATATAATAGTTATAAAACTTATTAACATTTATTAACTATCGATTTTTGTACATTTTTATTATTATTATTATTTTAACTTTAACTTGTTTTTATTCATCCGTGCGTAAATTGAACTCGTAAAGTCGTCAATCAGCCACAATGAATTCGCATTTACAGTCAATAAATATGACCGCTTTTACGGCATCGCACAATAATAACGGACATTATATATATATATATATATATATATTGTCGTAAAACATCGTCGACGATAATGATGCAATAACGACGCGTCATTCTAGCATGCGGCCCGTTGCATTATATTATGCGGCTCGCGAACAAAACGCATCACTATAAATAAAACAACGTCAAACAATGGATAAGAAATCGCAAATGACATCATTCCAATTAAGCGGATGAAATGTACTGAAATAGATGTCCATTTATAGAACGAAATCTATTATATATATATATATATATATATATATATATATATATATATATATATATATATATATATATATATATATTATAAATGCAGATTAACATCTGTATTTATTTCTGGATGCATTCTAATAAACGTTGTTACAATAGAGAATCGTTGACCCGGTATTTTATTACATAGGAAGATGTGCATCGAAATGTTTGAGTGTCGTAGTTTTAATGGATATTATGAGAATACTCTTTGATGAATCTTTGCATTGATGATGCGTTGAATATGCGAGATTCATAGTATTTTTTTATATATAAAGCCTCATATCAAAGGCAAATGGAAATAAAAGGTTTTTATTTTTATATTGACATTACAAGTATAGAAATTTTTTTTCATTCATAAAAATTTATTCTCAGTTTGTTCAATGTTATATTTTATTTCAGTGTAAATTATTCATATATAATATATGATATAGGAAATACATTTAATTAAAAAATCATTGATATTTTTAAATTCAGTTCGTATTTAGTAGTAATAATAAAAAAAAGTGTAATAAGTCGAGGTAACGTCGTATATTATTATGAAATTATAAATGTTTGAGAAAGAATGACGTCATTCGACGAAATGCAACCAGTTCTGACTGATTTCTTAGTTGTTTTTATTTTATTTTTTTTCACCGACTATACAATAACAGTGAGAGATTGCATAGAACAGCCATGAACTAAATAACTGTTGGTTAGCGAGCCGCAGTTAACAATGACTGACATCGATCACGGGAGAAACGGAATTTTCGATTGCAAAAAAAAAAAATATATAAAAATAAGAAAAAGAAAAAGAAAAAAATTGCTACGGCGCACTTAAAGAACAACATCCGCTTTATGAAGGCTGCGGTCTCACTAAAGACGCCGTTTTTGCGGAATCAAAATGATATAATATTATAATATATTGTATATATATAAAGCATTTCACAATTTTTCATTGTTTTGATTTTTCTTTATATTTATATTATTTTATTAAATAAATTATGAATCAAGAATAGAAATCGATCAATATTTTTGTGATAACATTTTAGTTTATACTCTATATATTATATATATATTTTTATAATTAATAATTAAAATATTTGTTTGTAGATGAAATTTTTATCTTTTTATTATGCGTGTTATTATTAAAATATATTAATATAATATTTTGAATTTATTGAAAATAAAAATAATCTTAAATCATAAGAAATCCAATTTTGTATGTGAAATAAAAATATATTGTTAACTTAATTATTGCTGAAAAATTAGTCATTTTTGTAGATATTTGATATATTGAAAAAGTTCAATATCTTATATCGTAAAAAAATTATATTATTGAATGATTATTTCTATTTATCTATTAAAAGTTAAAACGACAAAGAACGAGGAAGAAAACAAAAATATGATTCATGAAAATGAATTTCTAATATTTCCTGCATATTTATCAATCTTACTCACTACATATAAATAATAATTCAAAGAATAAATATGAAATACATTCTATTTTATTATTATAATATAATGAAAAAAAATACAGACAGTCGTCAATATCAATAGACAGTATCAGTTTGTATAAGATTTCTATAAAAAAAAATAGAATTTTCGCATTAAATGAATACTGGATTAACACGGATCAAGTCGATTTTATATAAAGTAAAATTGATATGTACGTCAAACGATTTGACATCGTTTTCCTAGGATGATATTTAATAAAAAAAAAAGGAAAACGTATCGTAGATCGGTTCAAAATACTTTAAAAATAAGTCGCGACATTTAATCTTCATTAGTTTTTCCGTCTGATTCTATTATTGATCTCGGACATGTATACTAGACAGCGTAATCTCCTAGATCGAATTCTAGGTCAGTCCGACGGGCGTTGATAAATTATTTTTCAGATATGATCAAATTGAACGGGTTAAGATGTATTATGAAAAGTGGCGGCCGACGATGACTTTTTTGGATATCTGAAAAGCTTATAATTTTACGACGCCTCTATTTATCTATCTATCTATGCGACTGGTCTGTGTGGAAAAATGCCAAATGTCTCGAATAAATTTAATTTTTACGACGCCATTATTCTTTTGCAATTGTGTATCATTTTATTTATTTATTTATGTTACTTTTTTTTTGATGGAATCGAACCGTTATGTTTAAAATGTATCAGTAAAAAAAAAACGTATAATTTAAACGTTTTTCAGTATAATAGATGAAGTGCAATCAAAATTGGTCCGACAGATCGAAGACAGATGTTATGATTTCTACTGAAATATATATATTTTATTATAGATATCTCATTCATTACAATAATAATAAAAATCAGTATATATATACATATTGATAAGGATCAATCTGTATAACGTATTCATATTACCTCGAGCATATATTTTTATATGTAAACCTTTTTTTAACGTTTTCTATTATTATTATTTCACGAATGCATTTTAAAAACACGGATCTAAAAACTGCCATTCATTGTTTGTAGCAAAATGTTTTCTATGTCTAAATAGTGTTTTGTATTTGCATTCCATGCGAAAAAAGAGCAAGGACGAATCGTGAATAGCCAAATGTGCAATAATGCAACAAGCCGCAATAATAATAATTGTAATGAGGTCAGCACGAATAATTATTATTTTTTTTTTACTATAAATTTAAATCTGTTTTTATTTAATTTTCGTCGCGGCACCGTATATAGATGTTTTCTGGATGCGAATGCGTCATCGTCATTACATCACTAAAAATATAGTAAAATATCCAGTATTAAAAGGTTGTAAATATGTATTAACATTAATAATATAAATTATAATATAAAAAGATTGTTAAGGAATAAAATCTGTACTATTATAAATATAATGCTGTGATCAAAAAGTAAGGTGAATTTGTTTATAAAATGAAGAATAAATAATTCTTTATTTATTCTTCCAAATCAATTTCATCCCCATCAAAGTAATCTCAGTCCGATAAAACGCATTTTTGCCAAAGCTTTTTCCACTACTCGAAACAGTCGGAATAGACTTTTTCCGGTATTGCCTTCAACGCCTTCTTCGATTCGGTTTTTATTTTCTCAATATGTCAAAACGGCGTCCCCGGATTCGCATTTGGAGTTTGCTGAATAGTCAGAAGTCGCACGGAGGCAAATCGGGCGAATGCGGTGGTTGCGGAACGATATGAGTCGAGTTTTCAAGGAACCAAGAGTTGTAAAAATACGTGTAACTCGGAGATAATTAAACTTTTTGAAAAACAGACGCTTGGCAAATGTTGTCGACAGTCCTACTAACCTAGGAAAAAAAGACAATATCACCTTACTTTTGATCATAGTAGTATATCAGATATGATCTAAAATAAATGAAACGGAATATAAAATCAATATATATATATATATATATATATATATATATATATATATATAATCAAAACATTGTTAAAGAAATCAATACTACAAATAGAACAATAAAAAATAAGCCGTGAAAAAATGATTGAGAAACATTGTAATACATGATATATATAAATAATTTAGTAATCAATCCGTCATAAAAACTTTTACTGCTCTAAAAACATCTACATATAAATTAGATTTATCTTAAACGAATATTGTATATAAAATGTTGTTTGCAATATATATATATATATATATATATATAGAAATCAACATCGTTTATTTATCTATAAAGCATTAAATTACACACATTTTTTAATGGATAAAAATAAATCGCAAAACTAGTAATTTTAATAACATTTACGTCATTCAAAATCTCGACACAATAATATTAGCATACATTATAACGAGTAAAATTCGATTCGATCGATATTTAGAACGGCAACATAATAATTTTAAATTAGCAAATGCGCGCGCTTATTTATATATTTATTTTTTTTTTAAAAAGGAGACACATATCGTTGTTTATAAACGGGATATCGTTTAGTATTATCCTGAAATAATCCGCGGAGCGAATCGAATCGAAAGCGGAGCGTTAAAAATATTATACAAGAAATAAAAAAAAAGAGGAACGAATCCGGAGCTTTCTTTGGCCTCTGGCCACGTATTTCTGTTTTGTCACGACATATTATTGCACATTCGTTACGAATATGGTCGTAAAGTTTGAGCTTTATGCCGTGAATAATCCATAAAATAGCTATCGATGCAACATTTTGTAAATATTGTAGTTTGAATCTTGGTAAAATGGCATACGAATGCGAAAATGACATGCAATAAACCAGCTTTCATAAATGCAATGCGAATATATCGTACATGTTTTTATTTATAATTATTTTATAAGACGAGTTGATGCTTTATAATTGACATTTAGTTGGATTGAAATCAATATAAAATGCAACATTTCGATATTCAAGAATTTAAACATATGTGTAATATATATTATATTAAAAAAAATGTATATATGTTTATTTAAATATCTATCTAAATTATGTACAATATTATAAATAAGTATATTCATTATAATACACATTTTATTTAGTAGTATATTATATAATAAAGTTAGAAAATCTGAGATTTATTAATTATATGTTATATTTTTAAGGTTTATTGAAATGATTTTCACAATATATTTTTTATATTATGGATATAAAAAAATATCAAATCTGAATTAAGACAAGATATAATTTAACGAGGTTAAATAAATAATTTTTTTTTTCATAAATTATGAACTATATCATATTTAAATATTTATGTATGTAAATGATTTGAGATTATTTAAGAAATTCAATCCGATTTTTATATTCATTATGTATATAATATTTTAAAAAATGTGTATAAATAATTTATATAATTTCGAAGAATAAATAAAGAATTTACATTTTTTTATAAACAAATTCATCTTACTTTTTGATCATAGAGTATATATCTTATTATACATTTTTTTTACACATTAATAATAATTAAGTGTATATATAGTTGAAGATAAAAGAATATTTTTTTCTAGAATTTTTTATACAATATAAAGCATTTTCATTTAATTTGCAAATATAAACATTTATATATGCATATCATAAATTAATTAAAATGCATTTATAACACAGATAACTGAATAAATAAGAGCGCGATGAAGAATTTCAGACGAGCATCAAATACAATTACGACGTTTCTGATGAATGCGGCACCGTTTCAAAATCGCACTCAGTCATCTGAATAAGCAAAAACGTCATTTCTATTCACTCGTCGTTGTTTTAATTAATTAGTCGTATAAAAAGGGAAACCCTCCGGGGTTGGTTGAAATAGAAATTCGACGTCGAGGGTGGAAAATTTTCCTTCTGTCGTCCACCGAAGTAAATTTTCAACGAATCGGACAAATTTCATAACGAGCCCCGCAGGGTTGCATTTGGCGATTTATAAAACTGGCACTATCGAAATAGGAAAATGTAAAATTTTCCATTGTGTTTCTTTTCTTTCAATATAATATAGAAGAGCGTTTTTTCGGTGCGCAGTTAGACGTCTTTGCGAAATCGGTTAGTTATGATGGGTTAACCTCGTAACACTTTAACCGTGTCTGTTATGAAACTACGGTATCACTTTTCCAACCGGAAAAGTGTGCTCTGACATATTATTCCATTTTCTCGAATTACTATATATTTATGTATGTTAATATTTTACGTTATTGTTATCGCAAAAACGTATGAATAAAGTAGTATAATAATTATTTATAATTTTTTAAAACTACGAATAGATAAAATATATATAATAATTTTCGATATAAAAAAAACTTTTTAAAAATATTAATTTTATAAATTAAATTCGATTTTAAAATTTTCATTTTTAGTTGTAAAATACTTTTTTATGATCTTTTAGAAATAAAATCAAAATGAAAAAAAAATGCTTCATTCAATTGCGTAAATAGTAAATTGATAATATTAACTATAATTTATCTTAAACCAAAAGTGTATTTTAAATATTTGGAATTATTGTATAATATATATAACAAGACAAATTATTATGTAATTATTTTTTCACTTTTTTTTAATAATAAAATTACATTGAAAAATATTGGAGTTTTTGCGATTGATTTTTACATAAAAAATAAATTTAATATTCAAAATTATAGAATATTTAATGATGTTTATGTATTTTATTGTTGTATAAAAAAAAATACACAGTATTTGGAAAATAACTTTGACTGGAAGTATTTCAAATAAAATGTCAAAAAAAAAATTGAGATCACTTTATTTATTTTAAAAGTGTATAAAGTTTACTTTTCATATTTCTCGAATTTATTTTAGAGACGACGTTAAAACGTAATTTAATAAACTTTTGACATTATTCTGATATTTGCACAAACAAATCAATCCGCCGTTTGGCAATAAACATGGACAAGGCTTCGTACAAAACAAAAACGACAAGGCTTTTATTTACCGCAAAATACATCGTTTTAGTACAGAAGTAAAAAAAAAAAGTTTTTCCTGGATACGATTTATACATATTGGCAACCGAACGATTTATATTTGAACCGTTTTTGTGGACATTTTCCTTTTGTCGTCGTGTTCAAGCGTAATTTTCCTCACAATGGAAATATTTGCATAACGGACGACAATACAATACGAACAAAAAAAAAAAAAGAAAAAAGAGAAAAACTCTACGAAAGATGTGTTTCTCTTCATTATAACTATCGTTATTGTCTTTCTATACGGCATGAATATCGTTATTTGTTTATTTATTTTACGGTGCGATGTTTGTAAACAATTTATTATCGATACAGAAAAAAAAGTGTCGTACAATCGACGAAATTATTGCAAATATGAAAAAATTGTATATTTTTTTTTTATAAAATCTGTTTAATTATATATATTTTGGTTTGAAAAAAAAATGTTTTCATACATTTTGAGCTTTGCACTGATCAATATTGCAAATTTATCAGCGAAGAATTTTCGTACCGGAAACGTCGAATTATTACGTATTAATAATAATATGCGCATTAAAAAAAATGTGAACAATAGTAAAAACTATATACAAAACGATCGTTATTCAACGTGTGGCGTTTTTGAAAGGCAATGAAATGTATTTTCCAGTATTGTGCGTTTCAGGATATTGAAAATTTTATTCAAATGTGCGGTTAAGTTAATTAACATCGATTCCGACTTCGACAAAAACCGACACAACACATTCAATAGATATTATTTGTTCTAGGAATTGTGAATGAAACAAATCCGTTTACATAATAAAATATTATTTATCATATTATCATTTAAAATATTCAATATTTTTATCGCTTTTACACGTCATCTAAACGCTGCTTTAGATCGATTTAATTCGGTTAAAATATCTTTTGTGTGTGTGTGTGTGTGTGTGTGCGATTCGATCGACAAAAAACGTTTTTCCGCAAACACGATCGACAAATATGTTTCAAAATTTGAACAGTGACATCAATCAACCCTTATCGTTGATTAAACACAAATATATTATTCATACACGTCAAATGGCGTGTGTATGTTCTTATATGCATCATATTGCTGTGACACATGTTGAAATATGAACGATGACAATGTGTTAACAATGCATATATTTAGATAAATTTCAACGTTATGCATGTATTATATGTGAAGACATTTCGAATATTGAGGTGTATTTATTATTATTATTATTTATTTTTTTTATATATATTTGATTTTTATCATATAATGATGCATAATAAAAATATGATAACAATAATTTCAATAACTAAATAAAAAGGTGTATCGATTTTTAAAATTGAAGTCAATTTTAGAAGTAGATTATTCCGCATCAAAATGTTGACATTGCAAAGAAAAACTGGAAATATTTTTATATTCTTGTGATAAAAATAAATATAAGACTTTAAATTTTATATGAACTATAAGAAATGTATTATTTTAAATATATCTGAATGTATGAATTTTTAACAAAATATAAATATTTTATCGAACGACATGAAAAACGCATCAATATTTGTTTAACTATTGAAAATGAAGTTATCTTTATGCGTGAGAGGAATTAAAAAATAAACAATATATAAATATCTTCATTATGCAGAACTTTTATTTTTTTTTAATAAAACATTTATGTCAGATTTAACATGAAAATCGATTTAGAAATCTATTAATATAAATCGCACTTTGATACGATTATTTTTATATAATATAAATACATATTAATTTATTTTTTACAACATCGCATTTTTTCTTCACATCTTCCTTTACGTCATAAGACTAATTATAATGTTTACTATATAAATAAAATGATTATTTACAATCGTTCACAAATAATGTTTTTATTTGACTGTGTGCATAGAATTTTAAACCGGATAAAACCGGTCTCAATAGAGAGAGAGCATACAATGTACTTGCGTCAATTTATTAATTACTATAATTAAATTATAATTTTGACAAAAATTTCATATATGAAAAAAAAACCCGACATAATTCACGGGTAAACTTTGAGTCTTAAAAATGATTTTAATTATATAATTTCGACAGAACTTTGATCGATAAAATTAACAATATAATTCGGTAATGATAATGATCGATATTTTTCCGGATCTTATGTATATTTTATTAAAAAAAAATTCTTCGATATTTTGAGGACATTTTTAAATTATAATTGACGTATAAAAATAATATATACTTCCTTATTGAGTATACAAAAAAATATGAGATCATATATTTCTAATAATAAATATGATCGTCTAATATGTATTATAAATACGTAGTTAAAAATATATATTTTTTATTATAATATGTACGATATAATATAATTATAAATTTTTAAACATTTATATTGATATGTTTGAAATTTTAATACGTGTTTTTTTTTTCGATGTTTTTACGTGACCTATTTTTATCGTACGTCGACTGTTGCACTGTGACCGTTGCCTAACTCGTCGACAGTTTTTCCTTTTCGTACAAAGTCTACGGTTGCACAAAAGCCTTAATGTGTATACTTTGTAACAACACGATTTAATCTGCACAATAACAATAACAATAACGGTTACGAGCGAACAAATCGACTTTGTCGTATTATTTTGATGCATTTCGTTCAAGGCGACGTAACTTTTATCGTTGACATAAATTTGACACACTATTTTTATTTATTTTGTATATATTTATATTTTTACTATTCTCTTACTATTATTATTATTATTATTATTTTCTTCTGTATTCGACGCGGATTGACATTGACATACAATTTTACGAAATGCGACTTTTTTAACAGTCTTTTTTTCCCTTTTTCTTCGGAATCGATACGTCGAGTCTTTATTATATATACATATATTAGTCAAAATTTTTATTCTATATAAATATAAAATTTCGTTTTTAACGCTGTCGTGTGAAAACGATTGTTGTTTTTACTAGTGTTAGTAAGACTTAAAAACAAATAATGTACACATAGAGCACGTGCTATATATACAAGGTCGACATTTGCGTAAAACTTAAATTATATTATATTATTGTTGAAACATTCGAACGTGTCAATCCAAATCTTTGTTCGATCAAATTACCGTATAAATTTATGTGCTACGTAATAAATTATCATAATGATGAATGACAAGGAAATTAAAAAAAAACTGGTTTCATATTTAATTATTTTTTTTATATCTTCCTATTAGAAAATAATGTATATATTTAGTGATCGTTATATATGAAGGAAATTTTTCAATATCAACAATAAAAAGTGACTTATAATTATTAATTTTCTGAATTTCTTAATATAAATTATAACTATAATGATTCTTAATGTAAAAATAGATATCTATGATATATAAAAAAGTTGATATATTAGAGAAAAATAGGAGTATTTTAGGATTTAAATGCTGAAAGTCAATGAAAAATAGTTTATATATATATATATATTTGTTTATTTTAATATTGAAAATAAATATCAGAAATTTTTATAAATATTTTTTTTAACAAGTCCATTAGATTTTTTTTGTCATAAAAAAAAAGAAATACTTAACACTTCTATTGAATGATCGTACATTATAATCGCGTTTTAAACGAATACATATAATTCAATTAATCACTTTTCACGAATGATTAATTATTAATTTACATTAATTCTTTTTTATCGAACGGTGTACTTGATATTTACGATTTTAAATGTCACAAATGTTTCAGACTGAAGTATGTATGGAAAAAAAAGTGATGACTTTAAATCGTCGTTCAGCCTTCGGTTTAAATCGTACATATTTATACAACATATAATATATATATATATATATATATATATATATATATATATATTGAAAAAAATACATCCTTCATATATCACAAAATGGACTTTGTTTTATTTTTATTACACGTTATAAATGTTGGCCGCAAAGCCTTGATTACGGTTTATTATATTAATTTATTGATATGTGCGACGATGAAAATTTAAGGATTACATATGATTTTATATAGGCAATAAATTTTATATTTATTGTATTGCAGGTAATTAAACAATTTTATAATAAAATTGTCTTCGTGAAAAAAAATCTAAATTAATACGTATATATTAATTTTCCGCATGATTAATTCATATCTATTCAATTATTAAATTATATGTATATATAAATTATATTACAATTGAAATATAACTGTAGAATATATTATTATAATCTGAAAATCATGATTATATATCTTATATAATTGTATATAAATATAAAAATAGTATTAAATATTATAAGTGAAATATTTAATGATAATTCAGTTATTTTTATAAATTATTATTATTAGGAAAATTCGATTTTAATAATATAAAAATAAATAATATTTTTAAATTGCCATAATAATATGTAATATAATAATTTGTGAAGGTGATAAAAAATATATACAGTTAAAATAGTGTCATAATTATTATGTAAAAAAAATATATTATATTATATATATAAATATAAAAAAGTAATATGAATTTATATAATTCTATCGTATATGAATAAATATGAAACGGATTTCAAAATTTCCGCTTCGATGTCCTGTAAAAAGGACACGCTTTTTTTTAAAGTTCGTATCGATCGATATAACATAAGAAACGCAATAAAATAATATACTAAATGAAAAATCGAAATAATATAATAATAATAATAAACAAAAACGAAAACAAAAACAAAAACAAAACAAAACAAAAAATAAACAACAAGAAGGTTATCCGTGCGACAATTTATGTAAGCGAAATCCGGCTTAACGCGACAGTTACATTCTTATAACGGACGTTACGCGTATATAACGTATACAGGGTGATGCTAAAGTACGTGATCGATTTTTGAAATATCGATTTTTTTTATATTAATCAATTGATTATGATTTTTTACTTATAATCAATAGGCGAGATCGATTATTTCCACATTTCAATATTGTAAATAAATAAATTGGTGGAAATAGATTAAAATAATATTTAAAAATTATTTTAATATAAATAATTGCAATATTTATTTTTAGATAAAAATAAATATTGCAATCAATATAGCAGGAAAATTATGATTATGAATATTTTGTAATTAACATATGTAATCTGATTGTTAAATTTTGATATAAATTTATTTGGATTTTTTTTGAAGTTAAATATTGATTGTTTTAATAATTAATTATGATACTTCAACACTTCTATATAATAAAAAATTATATATATAATGTTGATTATAGAAAAAAAATTGATGAAAAATTATCAAAAGTATTAAATCAATTCATAGATATTTATTATTATTATTATGTATAAATTTATTATTATAGAAAATTATGATTATTTATTGTTTAGGAAGTTGAATATTAAATATTATTTATATATGAAGAAAGTGAATGTTAAATGTTAAGAAAAATTGAGTTAAATCAAAATTGTAAATCGTAGCGAATAATACTATCACGTTTCGAACCGCGGTGTACAGATTAAAAATAGACGATCGTGCACTGCTCCATTATAATATTTTTGGATCGTGCATTCATAAATATAGCGGAGGAACAGAGATAATTAGGCCGAAGTCACACGATTGCATCATGTTTACGTTCGAGAATGTGCCAGCGGCATTGGCGGAACCCGATTTATGTTGCATCATTAAAACGATTTTCAGCGCTTTGCAATGTTAAAGCGATCTTATCGTAGTATAGGATGATGCGTCGTAAACAGGATTTAGAAAATAGAGACAGATAGCCGGCCATACGACGTGTATATTGTATATATATACAATACAACGACGAAATCGGATAAGCGGTTTCGATTTAACGCGACGTTGAACGTTGCAACGAAAATTTTAATATAACACATCGACAATGATAATTATAATAAAATTTATAATCGTTATTAAATTTTCAATATATTTAGAATGTATGCTGAAATTTTGATTATAATATATATAATAATAATATTTTTTATATTATTAACAAGAAAAAAAAAACAATGTCACTACTCAAAGTATGTCAAATGTATTATTATATAAATATTACAAAAAAAAATAATAGCTTATTTTCAAAGTCACGTAAAATCAGACAAAAACATGTTTTTAAGAGGATATTGCATAAGACGTAAATATTACATAAAATCAAATGGTATAAATACTAGAGAGAGAAAAAAAATAGTACCTCGTTTTCTATTTCCTGCAACAATCGCCAAAAAAAATAAAAAAAATAAAAATAAACACAAAGAATCGGAACTGCATTTACTTCAAGAACAATCGAAATTTTAATTACGGTATTATTCCATAAAAAAAATGTTAAAAATAAAATATATTTATTAAAAATAGCGGGAAAATCAGGTAAATTGCGCAATTGAATTGAATAGAGAAAAAAATTTTCTTTGCAAAATATCGCACTACGTTATGAATAAAGTCATAAACTATGACGTTTCACTATGATAATATTTATGAGAAAATATTTTTTTTTATTTAAAATTAAACTAAGTCACTTGATAATGATATTGAATATTTTTCATTCATATATTTTAAAATGAAAATTTAAATAAATATTTAATTACTTTTTCTTTAGTATAAATATATACATTAATTATATTACATATTTGATTTAGTTTTCGTTAATTTTTCAATTAAAATTTATAATTAGATTTGACATTTAAAATGTTGTAATATTTTTTTAAATATATTATATTATATTAAGGAAGCAATTGAAATACAATTTTGAATAATATAATCATTTTGATGACGCATATATATATATATATATATATATATATATATATATATATATATATATATATAAAGTTTAAATTTTTTTATGATAAATAAATCTCAAATTTACACTATAAATAATAATAAATAAAAAAAATTATCGAGTTATAGCCGTGTTCGATTCAATGTGCGACTTTGCGAATTTCGCGAATTTCCTATCGCCGAATCGCGCGGCCTTTATTTACAAAATACCGAAAAAAAAAACGAGAACAAAGAGCGGATATTTTCACGAATTTTCCGCATTTTTTCCCACGTAAGCCTTTTTCGTAACGTTTACGAATTATCGTAAAAATATTATATTTTGACGAATGAAAAAAAAAAAAAAAATATATATATATATATATATATATATATATATATATAAAATAGCGAAAGTGCATCGATGCATTCAAACGTATAAATCATAACAAAGCATCGCGGAATTCGAACCGAGGTCATTGCATTTTATTCGTAAACAATTTATTTTTTTTTATTATGATACAATATAATCTTGTTTATATGACTATTTTATTATTAATAATAATATTATTACATATATATATATAATTTTTTTTTCAACAAGTACGAAAATGTTGCACATTTCCTTGTTTTCGTCTGTTACCGAAGATGTGGTAAGCGCGAAGGTCGTTCAAAGATGACGACATATTTGTTGGCCGTTTTTTGTTGTTGTTGTTGTTGTTATTGTTTTTGTTGCCGTAACAAGAGATGAATGAATAAGTTTTGTTCGAGCGATCCCGTTTTTTTTTTTTGATTTATAGAAAATGTATGAATTTATCGCGATTACTTATGTAATAATAATTAATGTGTGTTACGAGGTCACAGTGAATGACGTTCAAATTTAAACGTATTCCATTCAAAATATATTTTATATATAATAAACAATTTCTATATAATCTATTTTAATTTTAATTTAAATATTGTAAAAAAATAAAGGATTCATTTTAATTTTTTTATTCATGTGTTTACATTATATAAATATTGTTGATATTTTTATTTATAGTTTTCATAAGATTACTAATATTATTTTAATAAAAATATTATAAATACTATATATAATATTAGTATTATAAATTGTTTATAAAAATAATAATATAATAATTGTTTATAAAATCAAATATCAGATTGATAAGTAAATTTCACATCAAAAAAATACATAGTAATGTTAAAATTATCATTTTATATCAAAAGTAATAAATATATATTACAACATATTTATTGCGCTCATAAAATTTATCTTCCTCATATAATAATTATTTGTATAGCACATTTATTTTTAAAGTATAAATCAAGGATTTAATCATAAAAAAAATAATATAAAAAAATAGAAATAGAAAACTATTCCTTGAAAATTTTATAACAAGCAAGAATTGGGTCACGGTCTTAAAACTAATTTATATACGAAATAAAGTTTCTCAAACTGTTTTCATAATATATTAACAAATAATAATAATAATAATAAACATAAAAACTTTATGCTTTTGTATTATAATTGAAAGATTGGCGATTTTCAAGATAAAAATTCCGGAAGGATTTTCAAAAGTTTTTCCAGTCGATTTTCTTTTATGTTTCAGCATTGGCATACTTTTTTTCCTTGGTAATTTTATCATTCATACGGTGTTTACAAAAATTCGTATTTCTCAATGCGGTATATATAAAGTTTATAAGAACCGCATCAATTTCTCAAGTTTTCTCAGTAAACACGAAACGAGGTCGCAAAAATTAAATTGCTGAAAACAGAACCAAATTTATAAAGTAAAATAATAAATTTATTATTTTATCATTTATTTTTATATAAAATAAAATTTAAATTATATTCAATTATTATTTCATTAAATATAAATTTAATTTATATTAAAAAAAATAATTTCTCACATTCTTTTCATGCACGACATTATTATATTGGACTGACTTTTAAAATATAAAATAAAATTTAGAACATACACATATATAAACATTCGATTTTTATGACCAATATTTATTTTTAGCATTACATTTCTTTACAAAAAATCTCTTTGCGAAATTTATCGATAAATTACGCCACAATCGTGGTCATGCACTTTTTCTCCTATTTTTACGTTGCGAATCATATGACATTTTGATCGACGATGTAAAAATGCGTTCTAAAGAGGACAAAAATAGTACAAAGCAATATATATATATATATATATATATATATATATATATATATATATATATATATAAATATATATAGAGAGAGAGAGAGAGAGAGAGAGAGAGAATAAAATATACATGAATTATGATTACGAAATTGATTTTACTAATCGAATGTTTTTAGAAAGGTGAAACTATCGTTTATATTGCACATCAATCAATGTGCATTCATATTCTATAATTTATTAATGTTCTTATAAGAAAAATTATGTACATTATTCAAATTATGATCGATTAAAACTATTAACATTTGTAATAATAAATTGTTTCATATATAATATATATTCATACAAAATTTATTTGCAAAACAAAAAAATAACAACAGTATTTTTCTTATGTTGTATAAATCCTATTATATTTCTTTTTATTTGGGTCGTCTGCTGTAATTTTTGATATGTGGAAATAATTATGCCCTTTGCTAAAAAAAATACGACTTTAATAATAAAGCACTTGAGAAAATAGGTTAAAAGTTCCACTTTTAGATAACGACTCTTACGGATTATGATATTTATCGTGAATCAAGGAAGTTTTTCGGCAAAACGAAAAAATGAATATATATATATATATATATATATATATATATATATATATATATATATATATATATATATATATATGTATTTCATTTACTTGCCAAATATTATTATTTATCTCTTCCTTGACACTTAATTATTCCGACAAATTTCCCCGGCAGAAAGACGAATTTATGTTAATAGAACTTGTTACATTTATTAAAAGCGTACACGGAATTGAAATAGAATACAATTATACACATTATAAAATTAATGATAACGAAGAAAAATCTTTGAGAACAACTTAAAAATATATCTCATATAATTTTTTTAAACCACTCAATACAGAGTTGTTTATAAAAATATTTTTTTTTAAATATTGTTATAATAAAAATAAAGTCTGAAAATAATTTTATATATAAATAAATTATTTTATATATTTTTAACATCTGAACAATTTTTAAATAAATTTTATATGTGAATAATTAAAATTTTAATACTATAAATGTGAACGAAATATTTAAAATATTTTTTTAATAATCTTATAATTAAACTATATATAATATATTATTATTAGATAGAAGATATAAGTGTTATATTAAAATTTGATGAATCGCATTGAAAAATATCGTTTATTTATTTCGAAATTGTATTAAAAAAAAAACGAATTTATGAAACACCCTGTATCGGTGGATGATACTCTATTAATTTAATACGTTTCTGAAATTTAACTGAGTTAAATTAATACACGGAACATACGATGTGTGCGCGGCATGAATGAAAATTTACTGTTTTCCACCGGAAAATGTATAATGAACGAGCATTACCCTACAAGGTTTCACTTAATTAAATTTTATAAATACAAATTTCTTTGTAATACACACACGTTTAATAACTCGTTATGAATTTTTGAAAATTTTCTAAAATAATAAATTGATGCAAAATCGTTTCTGAAAATTGTACATAATTATCGATATCGTGTCACAAACGTTTCGAACGACTTTTAAATGCATTTTATTTTTTTTTAAGTTTTAAATTTTTAAGTTTTAAAATGTCGGCATTTCCGGCTAAACATCAAACGTTTAAAATATAGAAAATTTGTTTTTATACATGTATAAGAATTTTTAAATACATTTCAAGTTAATGTTACGTGTTTGTTTGTATTATATATATATTTTTTTTTTCATTTTTGGATAATTCAGAAATATAATATTTTAATAGTTTTACTTATTATCTTAGTGTTGATATTTAAAAAATATGAAAAATTATGTATTTTTATGTGTAAAAAACAATATTTTTTTATTTATATAAAAAAAGAGCTTAATCATAATATTATATGAGAGAGGACAAAATAATTAAAAAAAATACTAATATTTTGGAATTTTCTGAATCATATATATTTATTGTGTAGTATAAGTATTTCGCATTAAAATTCTCTTTGAAAGAGAATTTTCTTCGAATAAGACGAAGTTCAAATGAAAAAAAAACACCTTAAATTGCATTCTTTATTATTTCAACGAAAATCAAAAATGCAAGTTAATTTTGAATGCAGATCAAAAGCGAAAGTAAAAACATTTTAAAACGTTATACGTGTCGCTTTCACCGAACATAGCTTTCGAGTTAAAATAAATATAAATAAAAACGTTAAATATGAAAATATCGTAAGAGAAAATGGCGAAAAAATAAAATGTTTTTTTTTTCATCATTAAAAATAAAATCGATATAATAAGAGAGTGCGAGTTTATTATTAAAACGTGTTGCGATATATATATTTTTTTTTATATTACGGGAATAGAAAAACGGGACTTTTGACACATGTAAGGAATATTAATACAAACAATTTATATTTAATACGTGTAAAAGACGATAATATAAAAAAAAAATTGGGATATTCTAGTACCAGACTGAATGACAGACGAAAAAGACGGATAAGCATTTCGCTACATAAATATTATTATTTATATACGCAATGAAAATAAAATCGGAATATGTCACAAAAAAAATAGTGTCAGCGAATATTTTTATTTATTTTCTGAAATAAATAATAAAAATAATATTAATATATCAGTTATTGTATAAATGGATTTTAATTTTAAAAATTAAATATTTATTCATGTATGATTTTTATTATTTTCTTATATCGATCCATAATACATAAGCTAATGATATATTTAAACTATTTTTTTTTGTAATTAAATAATATATATATATATATATATATATATATATATATATATATATATATATATATATATATATATAATAAAATTGTATGGATTACTTTTGAATAAAAAAAAAGGTTTTACTCTTTAATAATAACAATATATTTTTTTAATTTAAAATATTATATATCATACTTTGATAGATATATTGAATTAATCTATATAACTAAAGATTTGCAGGAATATAGTGACAATAAAAATATATATATAACTAAAAATTTTAATCATAAAAATTTTAAATATCTTTCGCGATTAAACTTTTATAATGAAAAAATAATGGAAATCAATTTCATATTTTATATAATAATTTTTCTGTTGTATATTTTTCGGTGAAAAGCGTTCTCGGAAAAATCATATTCATACTATTTTGGAAATTTGATATCGGAATAACGGTTTTCTTATTGTCATTACAGAATACAATACATACGATTTAATAGAAAAAATAGAAAATCCCGTATCTAAATTTCAACATTATTATTTTAAAAATTATATAGCATTTGTATATTTAGTACGCGCGACCAATTTTCCGACACATAAAAGGGTAATCTTGAACGGGTTCAAAAATATTTCACTTTTGATCGAAAAATATTTCGAAAAAACTTTTCAAGTGTGCACTCGGCACATTTCAATTTCTCGGTGAAAAAAAAAAAAACATTTTCGTAAGTAATTTCCATCGCGCGCCCGTTTTTCCTTTTATTTTCTTTTTAACTTTTTGCCGCCGTTTTCGGCGCGTATCGCAACTTTTCCGCTTTTTTTCTCTTGTTGTTTTTTTTTGTTTGTTACTTTGTTTTTATTGTCATTATTTCGGGACTCGTTTCTCGGGCGATGAAGACGAGTCGAGTTTTTATTTTTCCATTTTCTTTCTTTCTTTACATTTTCTTTTTTCGGCTTTCATTCGAAGAAAACCGCATTCGTGTCAAAATAAACGCATTTTTCACGAAATGCATACGGATCATGATGTTATTTCATTTTAAAATAACAAATTATAAGATAAATATTTTTAAAATATTACATATGATTGCATTTTTCAGACACATCTTTATACTGATATATTGAAAATAAAATATCATTATATTTATAAACTTTTAGATTATATTCAAAAATTTATAATTTTTCTACTTGAGTATTTACATTCATATAAATACAATCTTTATAAAATAAACATATAAATATTTATTATCTAATCTATATAATAAAATGTATTAAATTATTATGAAAACAATTTACATATATTGAATTGATTGTTTTAAAATGAATAAAAATATTTCGAATAACTATAAATAATAAGATTTTAATACGCAATCAATCAAAAATGATAATTTAATATTATTTTAAAACTCTAAATTAACAGAAAATTGAGATTTATTTGAATTTTCTAAATAGTAATATAAACCTTCGTCTAAGATATAAATCTAATTATTAATTATTTTATAATTATATATTAAATATAATTATGAAAAATAAAATTTGAATAAGTATCATAAATATATATGAACGAACACCTGTTATAATTTTATATAGTCTTACTAAAAACGATAATTTATTATTATTTTTTTCACGAAAACAATTTCACGCTTTATAAATAATTATGGAATTATTTATTACACTTAAATAATAAGAATATTAAATCTCGAAAACCGAGTGCAGCATTTATATATGTCAATTTTTTTTTAAATTTCGTATATATTTTCAGCCGTTTTATCCTATAAACTATATATTTTCAAGTCAAAAATCAAAACAAAATACACACACACACACACACACACACACACACACACACATATATATATATATATATATATATATAAATATATATATATTTATAAATATAAATAAATGACGAGATGACGAGCCGCCACTGAATGTAGACAGAAAAACGATGTACGACTCCGCAAATAGACCGCAGCCAGGTCATGTTTTGACGGACTCACACCGGACGGACGATGACAAAAAAAAATGACACGAAGACATCTTCATTCACGGATTATTCGGCTTTTTTCGTCTCATCTAATCGGATTTATTTATTATTTGTTTGTTTTGATTCTTTGTGAATATTATTTATTTTATTATATTTATATATTATAATATATATTTTTGCGAATCGGCAGATCATTTTTTTTTTTTTTTTTTGGTAAACGATGACGAATTTGTTGCACTCGAAACGAACGTTTCATTATCTCGATGACCTATTTTTCTTATGTTGTGCCCTTAACTATATTAAATATTTATATATTTTTTCGTGTAAAACGAGATTTTGCACTTAAATTTAATGTGTTTATATAAATACATATATATATATAAGGTTATTGTCCCCTTTAAAACGTGTTTACTATTTCTAAATATATATGAGTAACATGATGCGAAAAATTTGTTCTAATCTATTTATGGTAAAATTATTTTTTTGTTAAATAATTAATTTTAAAAAATAAAATAATTTATAGAAAATAAGCCATATGGTCTTAGACTAATAAACAGATTCAAAGCTTCAATAATTGTCACTATATCCAAAGATAGAAATTAAAAATATAGCATAGGGGAGAAAATATGGTGAAATTTATTCGAGGAAACATACAATTATTTTAAGTTGTCGGTTAAATGATGATGATGATATATTTAATATGACATTTAATTAACTCGAAGTAATTATGGTTATGATTCTACATAAATAGTCTTAAATAAATTGTGTTTTAAATATATATTATAATTATAAAGAAAAATTCTGAGAAACATGGGTTAATGTGATCTCGAGAAAATTTTAATTATTTTTTATAATTATAAATGAAAAAGTATACTTTTAAGCATTGGTTTTAAACTGCTTCCTACATAAATTATAATATATATATTATACATATATATAATGTGAAGAGTGGTAAACATAAATATTCAGCATCAGTAATGACCCGAAGCGAGTCACATGACTTGATGACTTTTCACCCTCGGAATTTTCTTCAAGGGTGGAAACGTTCTGTGAAATGCATACGAAAAGACTTTCTCTTTTCCCTCGGCGATGAAAAATTAGTAAAAATAAAAAAAGAAGCAGACTCGAATGCAAATAGAATGCCGCATTATATAGTCCAATATTATAGAGTCAAAGAAACCGCAAATTTAAACGGAAATTAACTCGCGAATTATAAAGACGAAAATATTTAAAAATATTTCGTATGATCGATAGATGATAAGGTTGAGAATAATTTAGCGCTGAAAGGGAACGTCGTGAATCGGGTCGGACAGAAGCGTATATTGAAAAATATTGCGACGCGTGACACATTTGCTTATGAGAAATTTTCCGGGGTTTTTCCTTTGGCGTCGATGAAAATTTGGAGCAAAACTGACAGGACAAGTATTAGCACTCAAACGAATGTTCATTTTATTATAAAAATATACACAATAATCTCTTTCTGAATATAGAATGAAATTCGATATATGCACTTTTAGAAATGAATTTTATTTTATTTTCAAGCAGTTATAGTTATATATTAAATGTACATTTATGCAATTTAGCATATTAAATATATGATATAAACTTCCATGTTTGATAAATTAATGTAAAATATTATAAAATATATATAATTAGGAAAATTTAGATAATATATATGTCATGGAAACTATCAAGTCATTATAACTAATCTAACGTGAAATTAATTATTTGACATCAAAATTACATATTATTAAATTTATATTGATATATAAATTTTAATATATGTTTCATAATGAAATGAAATAAATTTTAATATTTTTACATTGTTTCAATTATATTTTTTAATTAAACTAATTATAAAATTAAATTTCGTATTATATTATAATATTTATAAAATATAAAATGAAAATTAAGATCAATAAGATAATTTACTTGGAATGATTTTATATTTTATTATTTATTGGAATTTACAATTATATCTAAATATAATTGTAAATATATCTATATATTTAGTTCTAAGGTCAAATTATTTATTAATGAAATAAATTGTGTTAAATAATTTCAATTAAATTTTTAAATGAAAAATGCTATATAATAAAAATATATTAATATTCATAAAAAGTATAAATTTATCCTTGAAATTTTTTCATTGTATTTATATAAGAAAAAGTATATATATTTCGGATTCGAGTCGCGCGTTTTTCTCTTTTTTTTTATAGCACGCTTCGAACACTTGCTCCCTTCGGCCTTCGATCGTTTCTAGAGAGTGAACATCGCTAATAACATACACACGTCGAAATCAAAAAGAACAAGGCGAAAAAAATCATACGAAATGCGATTTCTGATCGAATTTCCCAAGTGACGCAATTTATTCAGCATACGTACGGGAAAAAGGCGTTTGTTTCACGACGAAAGAAAACTGCCCCTCCCCATATCCAGCCCCCCCTATATCTAGTATAAAAGTCGCCGCTATTCGAAATGGAAAAACGTACATTATCGTTTTACAACCGGACGAGGATCAAAAGGAAATCAAGAGGAAAATGAAGATATCCAAGGGTCGGCATAAACCAGAATTGATATCGAACCGGCGGGAAAACGAAAGGGAAATAGAAAAGCGAGAGGACGACGTCGGAAAAGCGGCGGCGAAACGAAAAGCGTATAAAACGCACGGTGTCCATATGTAAATGCGATAAAAACGGCACATTTTTAATAATTAATTACGACACACAAATACTAAAGAATTTCAATATATATTTATATTTCAAATAAAAATCTTTCGATATATACTTTACAATTATATTAAAGTCAATCGATTAAATATTCAATGATAATAATGTTTTCAGAAAAAAAAGAATATAACCAGAATTTTTTTTGGAAAAGTTTGAGTCAAATTCTTGTATAAAAATATTTTTTTAACTTGATGACGTCGGTAATGACGTCAATTTAAATTTTCTAATTTTCTTGTATACATTTTTTTTATTTAAGCGTGAGATTATGTTACGAAATTAAAAGTTTTTTTTTTGCAATATTTTGATTATTTAAAAAGGCTTCGATTTTGATTTTTTTTTTAATTTCAATATTGATAAATTGAATATTATAAAATTAAAAATCAATATGAATATAAAAAAAATATTTTTATATTATAGATAAATAAATATATGTAAACTTTGCAGATTTTGTAGCTACAGCTGTGCAGAATAAAATAAATTAAATATATATAAATTGTCATTTTACAGTACTTCTATGTTTATTTAAATTATTTTTTAGCCGTTATTTATTATTAAATAATTTAAATATTTTGTTAAATATAAATTTTAATAATTTTATTCGATTTTTTTCTAATGTTATAATCGAAAATAAAAAAAAAGAATTCCCTATACAAAAACTTGTTGGATTTTCGCGATAATAATCTGTCTTTCATATGATCGAATGGGCACAGTACATGCACCCCTTTCTCATTCTAAGTGTCACGGGTGAGGAGGGACAGGGGGGGAGTGGTATCGGAATCTCACCCCCTATCGTCTCATTGGGTATTCTCGTGTCGTATCCAATATCGCGAAGAATCCCGATCCGGATTCCGACGCGTCCCCCTATATTGCCGATTTTCAGACTTTTCGGGCCGCAATTTGAATGAAAACGGACACGGGACGTTCAAATTTTGCGACAACGACCCCCCTGCACTTCGCGGTTATTTTTTTTATCATCCCTCCATACCCCGTCCCCATTATTTTCATCCTCTTTTTTTCAGAATTTCGACAAATACAAGACACGGTTGCTGCCCGGGGCTGAATCGACGTCGCTCTCCCCCTATTTTTGCGAATTTTCATTTCTGTTATTTTTTTTTCTCTTCTATCTTTTTCAGTTTTCGTGCAACGGAAGAACTTTAACGTATTCTTTCGATAGCCGCAGGCTAATGTGCTTCAACTTTGAACGATTTCAACGATCGGACTTTTTATTTATTTATTTTTATTTTTTTTTTAATATTCAACTCGGTCGATCATATGAAAATTTTAATATTAAATATATAAAATAGAACAAAATTATATTAAAATGTCTAAATTTAACGCTCGCCAAAAAACCAATAAACATCAATATTTATAAAAAAAAAACCACACGATAACACAATTGCAACAATATTATCCGAAAAAAAAGTTATTAAATTCTCAGTAATATCGTGTTTATGACAATGACTCTTTCGCACGCTTTTAAATAATGGACTACGAAACGACTTATCATATTAAATGAACGAAAAAAAAAAAGAAAGAATATTTTTACGATTTTAACTTGGCCTGCTGACATTATTTACTAAATATTGTGCCCTAGACACGAAAATTAAAATTCCACACTTGGTATTTTTTTTCCCTCTTTATGTCTTTTTTTACACATTTTTACATAGTATTAAGGCAATACAACAAAATATTATATTTCATAATATATAATTTTTTTTTGTATATATTATATATGGTAAATTAAAAAATATTTTAATCATAATTATTTAAACGGAATCCTAGAATATTATTTATATATTAGAACAACATTTATCATTTATAATTATATTAAATCATTAATAATGTAAATTATGATGATGAATACTAAAACTTATATTTTAAAAAAATATTATTCTATTTTATAAAATAATTGATGAATGAATTAATTTAGTAAAAAAATATATTTTCAACTTAATTAAAATTGCATAATTAAATTAGACGTCGTACGTCGTACATCACTTTTGAAACGTGTAATATATTAAAATATATAAATAATTCTTAGAGCGACTAATAGATATGACTTTCTAGAATATATATTTAACAAAATAACAATAATAATAATAATTGGATTAAATTGAAATGTTGACTGCGGACAGCGAGATTATTTTAATGTTTGTCACACGGTCATTGTTTTGACAAATTTCGGTCACATTTTTTTTTTATTTACACGTGTAGAGTTTAAAAAGAAAAACAAAACACGTTGACACTCAGACGCCATAATATTAAATGTTTGTAAAATAAAAAAATAAAATAAAAAGCGACCGCTCTATTGTTTCCTGAAGGAAAATTCCTACACGTGTCCTGCCCACGCGTCTGGGAAAGCGTTCAAGGCGGGAAAAGTCGACGGTGAAAAAAAAAATTGCATTTATATTAAAATAAAGTATTATGTAATTTTTCTTTCGTACGATTCTAAATACGATATGATTCAAAAAAATATTTTTTTTTCATTTTCAATTTCAATCATTTTTCATTTTAAAATGTTGAAGTTTATAAAAATGTGCAATCTAAATAAATGGATATAATTATTTTTTTTTTCAATATCGTTATACTAAAAGTATTTTTGAAATGAAATTTATAAATTATTTTATAATATAAATATTATTTTATAAATATTAATTTACTTGTATCATCAATATTATGCAATATAAATAATATGAAAATTTTATTAATTCCGATTTATTATATAAAGATAAAATAATATATACATATTTATTTATTTTTAATAAAAATAAACACATTTAATTTAATATGGAATAAATCATAAATTTAATACAGTTTTAAATAAATGTTTATTTCAAAATATAAAAATCAATTTATTATATATAAAAAAAAATAAAAGTACGCTTTATATTCATATTCTGAAAAAAAAAATCTGCACTGCACCATTTCATAATACAAATTATATTAAATATGAAAAAAATAACGATTTTCAGTGTCGGTCAAAAATTCAAAGCACGCATCGAAATAAATAAGATGTATATAAAAAAAAGAGGAGCATGTGAATAGAAAATTGTTATTCTTATTATTATGAGAATATCATAGTCGTTATTATCAGACAGAGAAAACATTGTATTTATTCAGATTTTCATATATATTTTTTCAGAGACGCCGCACGTTTCAGCATACGAATACATTATTTAAAATTTTTATAACGCAATGAAATCGAGTAAACAACGATTTTTTTTGCATTTTATTTTAACGATATTATTTGAATTTTACTTTTAAAATTTAATATGTAATTCAATGTGACCGCCGCCTGGCGATTTACGCGTTCGTAATACGAGCGAACGAATTGGATAATTTGTTTGTCTGTGTCTTCGAAACGCTGCAAACCCAAACAAATGATTCATCATATTTGATTGGAGCGTGTTTTTCTTTTTGATACGTTCGATTGGCTTTTCCCGGAAAATTCGACAGTCACCGCGATGATTCACAGTAAAGCGTCAGTCGATCGCTTTTCCGGTGAAAAGCTCTTCTCTCGTTATGCGCACTCGGGATTTCCGACGAAAATCGCTTTTTTCCACGACGAATGATGAAAATATGGGCAATTAGTCGAATTACGATCTGAATAATTTTCATATTATGTCTTTCAATCAAAGCGTTAAATTTCATTAAATAAAATGAAAACGATGAATATGTAATGAATCGGTGAAAATTGTCTAATTAATCTCATAATTCTTCTATTAATTTTTTTTCATTAAAATGTGACAGTTTTTTTAGTCCATTATTTCTTTTTTTTTTATAAGGAGCAAAATTATATTTATACTTCTGGAACATTAACTATTTTTCTACATTATTTTTTTAATGATTTTTTTTAATTTAATCTTTATAGTTCTATTATTGATATAAATTTTTCTTACTATTTATAAAGTAAAATGTAAATAAAAAAACACATATGTCAAAATTCGAATATAAAATTTATTATATAAAAAAATAATATCAAATAAATAAAACTTCCCATTTTATTTATATTTTTATGAAAATATTAAGAATACTTAAATCATTTAATAATACTGATTATTATTGAGAGATGAAAACACGAATAATGAAATGTCAAACATACCATGCTTTTCATTTACATTTTCCGGAAAATTCCAGCGAAAACGACATAACCTCAAATATAGGATTTTTCTGAAAAATACTACAAATATACTGAAATTACTATAAAAATCAATATAATTAGTATATAATTAAAGTATACGTTCAATTTAAGGATTTGTTGTGCGATGTTTCGAATATTCAAAAAAAAGTTTTTATTTCAGCAATCGACAATTATGAAAATTTAACTCACCATTCTATTATCTGCCATTTTTCAGAGCTTCCAGATGAATTACGAAAGTAGAACAGTTTAACAGTTTCACAAATCACTAAATTGAGCTTTCACAGAATGATATTTTTCATGAAACACTTGTGAATTTTGCTCACAGCTGATTTTTGGTTTTCATAGAATTTGACAGTTGCAATCAAATCGTACAAGTGGAAAAATCTTAAAACTATGTCAGCATAGACATCTTTTGGTTTCTGTTTAATACTATTTTTTTAATAATAGCCATCTATTGAGATTCCTTTAAAACATTACGATAAAAACTACCAATAAAAAAAAAATATTATGTAATTTTAAAAATGTATAACAATAAATCATTTTTATTTTAAAAAATCTCAAAAAATATTTATTGTATAATTCTTAGTTTTTAATATTATATAATCAAATATATATATATATATATATATATATATATATATATATATATATAAATAATTATTTTTTTAATAATTTATTTTATTTATTTTTAAAATATTATATGAAAAATTCTTCTTTTAATAACAATATCAATTTTAGAAAATGAACATTAAAATATTTAAAAATTAATATTAATATTAGATGTCATTTTTAAAAAAATAATTACACACATTGAATACTAATCATTTATACGATATATTTAATATAAAATATCATATATAGATGTCTCATTTGATTTTTTTTTAATTAATTATTTTATTTTTACAATGATTGAAATGTTTTCATTCATATAACTAATTCGTTAATATATTGAAAAAAAATCATTAAATTAAAATAACATGAAATAAAATAATTTAATTATTTTTCTTATAGAACAAATTTCTAAAATAAATTGAAAATTAAAATCCAGTTGCATCGCTCGATTGGTTTATTAAACAGTATTTTATTTAGATACAGTTCATACACTATAAGAAATTATTAACGGTTGAATGCTATAAATACATTGATAAATGCTTAAATGAAGCAGAAATTTCCTTTAAGAAGATATCGTATAAATTATTAGATAAACAGAATACGTAATTTGAATATCCAAAAAGAGAGAAGATGCAACTTCAAAATGGATATAATTGTATAATAATATAAAACGAAAAACACTTTCAAAAACCAGTCAAATAAAATAAAATTTTATGCTATATAAGTAATAAATATATTGTTGAAAATATATATAAATGATAATGTTTATATAAAAAATAAATAATTTTAAATTTATAAAAACAATATTTTTTTGATATTTTATATGATAAAATGAATTCGTCTTCGTAATCATTAACAACAAAGAAACTCTCGCATAATTCATCAAATAAAAAAAATCCTGAACAGCAAAGATTCCTTCTCTCAGATAAGTCCATTGTGCGAAAACAGTGAAAATCCCGATAGTCATCGAGGAAATCCTTTCGGCTCCCGAAAGGACGATCGGACACGAAAAGCGATCCTTGATGATTTTCACGATTTTCCGCGCAAGCAAATATCGAGTGCAAACACACCGTAACAAAGGGTTGCGAATATCTTCGCCTACGGGTTACAGTAAAAGAGATTTAACCCATTCGTCGCCATTCTATTTTGACCCGTTAGCTGCCGAGTTGTCTTCGAAAGTGTTTTAAAATTTAACGTGTCGCGTTTTCGAGTGGAAAGTTTTAATGCGCCAACGGGAAACGTTTGTCGTTTTCCCTCGTCTGTATCATTGTTAAATTTTATATAATAAAAGACCGTTACCGATGTGAAAATTTAACGATATACAATTCATTTTCCGAATATGTAATATACTTTGTACAGTGCACGAAGTTTTTTCATCTTGATTTAATCATTTACCTGTGATAAAAATTTTACCTATACTTATAATTTATGAACCGTATATTTTTATTGAATGTGATAATTTATGAAATTTTTGCGATCAAATATTAAAATATTGTTATTCAACACACTCATATACAAATTTTAAAATTTCACGAAATATTTAAATATTTGTGCAAAATAAATATCTGCCACTGTCTTTGTACAATACTTATATATTATAAAGTATTCGTTCTCTTTCAATATAAATACAGGATGTCCTAAATTTTCGCACGCAATTCATTACAGTTTGAGTAAAAGTGGGGCACGAAAGTCGAATTGTGTGCGTTAACCTAATTTAAAGATTCCATTATGGCACTTGTGCTTGTGCTTAAAGCTTCGCCGTGCAAGCTTTCAGATATCGAATACTTAGGAAAAATCATTCTGAATATTTTCAATTCTCAAATGATTCTCTTATAAATTTATGCAAGCTAAATATATAATATAAAGTGAAAATTAATGCTCAAAAAATATAATTTATATTCATTATTAATGTTTTAAATAGTTATTCATAAAAATATTTAAAAATTATATATTGAATCAACGATTTGATTGTGTGTAGAAAAATATGTAAACGGCATGAAAACGGGAATTGAAAAAGAACTGTTAAAGAACAGATTTCACTTTTTCGTCAACAGATGGGGTTGTACCGCTATCATAACATCTACATATCTAAGAGATGGTTTGTTAATATTTTCAACCACTGAACATTTACAATTTTATATGAGTTGTACGAAATATAGTTATAGTATATTCAATATACGTATTGTAATTTGTTAAACACAAAAACAAAATGAAATACAATCGAAAACCGATTTCATTCCGATTACAAATCGATTTGTAATACCGATTAAAATTGATTAGTAATATAGAATAATTTCGATTCGATTACATTTTAATTGCGTCGCTTCGTTAAATATCCGATTATTCGATAAACTTCCATAAAAAAACGCATACCGGAAGTGAAACGAATTTTAAATTGAAAAAAAAAGTATATGCAGGAAGCAAAATATCAGATGAGTTTTTACGCGTTAAACGTCGTCGAAATTGAATAATATTTAATTTCTGCCGATTGGAGATAAAATTTTAAGATAAATATTTGCCTGAAAATTTTTTTTTAATATTAAAATAATATATTTAAAAGATTATTTATTTTCATCTGAATTTTAGGTTTGACCTTTGCCATTTGATGTTCTGACTTTTCCTATATAAATATTAAACAAATACATAATTTAGGATCAAATTTGTATATGTGTGAAAATTTTGCGATTCATGCTCGATTTATTGGGTTCATATTCTGTAATGAGCACATTTGTTATCGATGAAATGAAAAATTTCATTTTCAATTATTGAATATTTATATATATATATATATATATATATATATATATATATATATATATATATATATATATATATATATTTATATATACCATAATAAAATTTCAATCAGTTCAATGAATAATGAAATCAATATGTAAAATTAATTTAACATATAAATAAATAATTATAATTAAAAATGACACTCGTAGCAATTTTTATCATGTGTTCATTTTTATTTCCAATGAATAATATCTATCAGTTTATTTTATCGTGGAAATAATAAAAAAGACGGAATGAAAAGTAAGATAATTATAAGAAGAAGAAGAAAAAGAAAAAAAAGGATTCAGTCGATTTAACCGACATAATCTCGAGTGAAATTGGAAAAGTTTCGAATGTCGCGGGAATTGAACTCAAAAATACGGTTATCAACGTTTTAGACGTATTTTATAATAGAAATATATGCGAGTTCTATTTTTTTTTTCATTGCCCGTTTCTCGGATATATTTTGATTAATATGAATCTCGAAAAAAAAAGAAAAAAATACTTTTCCTTTGAGATAGAAAAATTGCAATTACGAATATCGTTTTAAATATTAATAAAGAAAAAATTATATTTTTACAATATTTTTTATTTTATATAAATATTCATATATTTATATTTAAAAAATAATATAAATATTTTTAAATTTAATTAATAGCCGAATACAATAAATATTGAATAACAGTTCAAATATTTGATTTTTATTCGATGTAATTAAATTGAAAGCAAAAAAAATATATGAATAAAAATTTGATTTCTTATCCATAAATAGACTTTTTTCAATTTATATTTATAAATAGCATTTGATATTACGGAAAAAATACAGAAAACTTTTAAATATATATAGATATATATATATATATATATATATATATATATATATATATATATATATATATAAGAAAAGCCATACAACGCAGATGTTTTTTTCTCAATATTTCACATAAAAATTTATGAATTTATATTTGTATATATATATATATATATATATATATATATATATATAGATAAATATATTTTTACCGTTCAGCCTTTCAAATATAATATTTTTTATACGTAATATATTATATGAAAAAAAAACATTTTTTTTAATTAATTCACTTATATTATTTATGCAAATTTTATAAAAACATTATAAGAAATATTCAAAAATTAATTCACACCCATTTAATTATCAAACTTGTTAGTTATAAATCATCACGAAGGTTATTTTTAACTATTAATATAAAATTCAAACGACGACCAATCAATCATCGGAAAAACAGTGATGGGTAAACTTTTTTACGAGTGAACGAAACGAAAATTTTATAAATAAATATAAAAATATATATAAAATGCAATTTAAGGTCAAAAAATATTTTTAATAATTATTATTGGATTTTTTTATTATATGATCCTATAAAGAAATTGTTGATTTTTAATTTGAAGTTTAATATTCTAAAATATTTTTCTACGTATAGGTTGTTATATTAAAAAAAAATATTTCTAAAAATATTATAAAATTTTATATTTTTTTAATATTATATTTATTTATATATATAATAGTAGAATGTAAACAGAATCGTTAACATTTTAATGCTAATAATCATACGTTACACTCAAACGATACGGTGAATTAATTCGTTCAATCGAATTTTACACCTTTATAGGGCCGCATCTGCTTCATAAGCACGAAAAAAAATATATATAGAAGAAAAAGAGGTTCGCATCTGTCGTTTTCTAGGTGGAAAATCTTTTCCAACTTGATTTCGATTGTTGAAAACAAATTATGTCGTCTTTCGCGCTAGTTCATTCGATATTGGATAGAAATCGTTAGAGTGCAAACGGTCACACTCCAAATACGACATTCTAAATTACTTTTCGTTCGTCGAAACATTTCCTATTTTCAAAAAAAAAACACACACATACACACACAAGAAAAAAGAAAAAGAAAACGGGAGGGGGGGAGCAGGAGAGAGAAAAAGCGGGAATTAAACGTCGCCAGAAAGTATGAAAAACGTGCGGAAATTTCGATCGATTCGTGCATTCGAACGTTATTTCCATTTCAGTATGAAGCGATGTTTTATTTTATTTTTTTCAGCTGAACACTGTATGCATACATTGCAATTATTTGCAATAAAATTTAATTACATTCTATCAAAAAAAAAAATATATATATATACCATATACCTATATATGTATATTTAATTTATTTAAAATTTTATATTATAACATATAAAATACATAAAAGTAAGAACGTAATGCATTTGCTATTGAAAATTTAATAAATTTATCTTATCCACTCGCAATAATAGTTATAAATGTCAGATATGAATTTTTTAATGTGTAACTCGCGTGCGCTTGTATCTTTTCAGAATGCGCTTAAAATATGATGGATGTACATGATATAAACAAACTCGGTAAAAAAAAATACACGTCCATATTATAATATAATTTTTTCATAGATTCATATAAAATAATCGTCAATGCGAATTTAAAGAAAAAAAAATTAAAATTATACGTATTATAAATAATTATATATGCGTTATGCATTTACATCATTTTTACTCTTATTAAAAAAATATATATGCATATAAAATTGTTGCAGTTCTGTTAATATATCGATAAGCAATCTCTCGTGTATGTCATTATGTTGAAAAGCCATATGTCGGAAAACTATCCAAGTGAAACATGCACTTATTATTTTTTTTTAATATTAAAATTAAAAAAAATAATAATAACAACATGCAACTAGAAATCACGTGAACGAATAAATAAAATAGTAATGAGAATCGTAAAAATAGATAAAAAGACTCGTATTCGATGAATATTTTCCAATTCTAATTCATCATTTTTTAATAAACCTAGACTTAAATGTATGAATAGAAATATATAACGGAATTTAGATAACATATTTTATCTTTAGAATTAGCTTAATATTTATTTATTAAAACGGCTTTTAGTATTTCATTGATAATATTAATAAACGATAATATAATATATAATTCATTGACCGGGCATTTTTTTTTCATTCATATATTTCAATTATTCATAATATTAATAAGATGCAATAATTTATTATATGTATTATATCGGATATATATATATATATATATATATATATATATATATATATATATATATATATATATATATATATATATATATATATATATATATATATATAGAATTTATATATAATAAATGTTACTAATTTTAAATAATGAAAGAGGTAAATAATTTTTTTTTATTATTTCAAACTATATCAAATAATGTCTGTAATAATCAGTTTAATATTAATCATGTGATTTGGGTTCATAGAAATAAAAATTAAAATAAAACATATTTATTATATTTCTCTAAGCATTATTGTAAATTATTGGAACTATTTAGCAATACATTTTTATGTAAATATTTTTTTTTCTAAAATAAACCACTATTTCGAAAAATAAATATAATATGATGATTCAATTTAAATAAATATGAAATACGATATTAAAAAAATAATTAAAGGTGATATTCATTATAACGTTTCAAGTATATATTTATATGAACTTTCGTTTGGTGAATTTCATTTACCATTCAATTTCCTCGTTTAGCTCCTTCTGCGTCGTTTATTACGTTCATTTTCCGCCAAAATTATATTAATTTAAATTTATCGAATCAAAAATATATTAAAAGAAACGCTTAATAATATTTATAGAACGAATTCACCTTATTTTTTTGTACGTTTAATATTTTGTTTTCTATATATAAAAAAAGAAAATTTCACGTTTACATTGAAACTCGTACTTTCAACATTCATTTTATATTATATATTTTTTTTAAATTCATTATAATATCTTTAAATTTATACAATGAATTCATTTGAGAATATATATATATTTAATGAAACGTCATATTATATCACTGAAAAAGCGCAAACTTTTTATTCGAAACATAAACATAATTAAACTATATTAAATTATTCCGTTTATTTTCTAGAACGAATATACACCAAAAATTGCAAACTTTTACTTATATAATTATATTTTATACAGTTGTATAATTTTATTTTCTATATATATATATAAAATTATGTAACAAAGCAAACGTATTTCAATTTCATTGATTAAAAAAAAAGTCGTTTAAATATATTACGGTCATAAAATATTGGATCGATTTCGCATATTTTAAAGTCGAACACAACATTAATCAACTGCTAAAAAGACCAGGTTTCTTTTTGGAAATAAAAAAAAAAATACATAATCCGTTTTTATTCTTGTACAAATGTATACGGCAATATGTGAAAATAACCCTTTTTTATATATAATATATAAAAATATATGTTACCGTCAAAAGTTATGGTAAATAGTAAGCTTACAAATACGAATAATAATAATATATTATATATATAAAATTTGATTTAGGATGTTCGAAATATATTTATAAATATAGTATTAATATGCAAAATAAAATAAAGAAAGAAATCCATTTTATCGTTTTATTCAAAAGTCATATTAATTTTTCACCCTTATCTCGAGGGCGATTGGCTATTTTTCATCGACTACAATCGTTCATAATTATTGCGATATTTATGTAAATTTGCCGGATAAATTAGTTGAAAAAAATCATTTTCGAAAATTTGATTTTTTTCCTATTGCGAGCTTTGAATAATTAAATATGAAAAGATGGACGAGGGTGAGTAAAATAATAATAATAATAATAAAATAAAAAAGATAAGGCGAAATGAAATAATGAAACGAAATCCAGAACGTGAAATTTCAGCCCTTACGCATATTCACAATGGAAATTAGCACTTTTCGCGACGTGATAATTCATTTTTTTTTTCTTTTTGCACTCGAAACGTGCCCTAAATACTGTTATTAAATTTGAATGAAAGGTCGAAACGAAAGGGATGGCCGTTTTCACTTTTGTACGCAACGTCAACTTAATATGGAATGAATAATGAAAGCGGCCTTCAATAATAATAATTATAAAAGAAAACATTTAAGAACTGAAATATAATAAAACACGAGCATAAACAGTATGAAAAAAAAAGATGGACGAATGTGCAATTTAAAAATAACGATATCATTTGAACGTTTATTTTCAAAAAAAAAATATATATATATTTTTTAAACTATGAACAAAATTAAATTTCGCGCAATTTTTTGATTACATAAATATTTTCATGTGAACGCGTCGTATAAAGTATTATATAAACTCGTGTAAATTAACATTTTGCTTCGTATGTTCATTACGACAGCGGTTCTCAACATGTGTTTCGCGATCCTGCAATAATGAATTCGCGTCGATATTTATAATGTCAATTTTTCGATTGCGATTCTCAAATTTGTCGTCAATATTTAAAATAAAATACGTTGAATTATTTAATATATGAAATAAATCAATTTTAAAATTGATTTTTATATTAATATATTTTATAGTAATAGAATGAATTTTATACGCGATGAATTGATTATAACATTTATCACGTTTGTGTATGTGTAAAAAAATAAAATTTGAGAATTTCAACATTAAAGCGAAGTCGACAGCGTTCAAAACTTTAACAGTTTGAGAAACACAACGCTAGATGACATCGGTGAGTACTTGGACAAAGTACTTTTATGAAACCTCAAGAGATGTGACTTCTCGCATTCTGCGATAACATTCCGCGACGTTTTCGTAAAATAAACGCGTTTATATTATATATATATATATATATATATATATATATATATATATATATATATATATATATATTTTACCATTAAAGTTTGTGTGTGTGTGTGTGTAATTAGTAACGTGTATTCCTCAATAATAAAGTGCATTTTTGGAACGAAAATAAAGGGGGGGAGGGATGAGTTTTAATGGTATTTCCTGTTAGAAGCACGCACGTCTCACTACAGCAATTAACGTTAATTTCGACCCTTATATTATGCGGGGACAAAGAACTATTATTTTCAGCCTGACAATTAACTAATAATACTGTTTTTGTATTATATAATTTAACATAATAATATAAATATTTACATTATTAAATTTAATATATAATAAAAAAAAATAATAATCGCTCAAATTGAATAAATCGAATAATTTATAAACTTGTTGAATATTTATTGATTACTTACTTTAAATACAGATAAACTTTTAATCGAATTTTACATTTAATATTAATAATAAAATGTAATATCGTTAATTTATACGTTATACTTTTTATTGTTTATTTCGGATTTTATTGTATTTTAAATATTATTATAATAAAATAAATGTGGTGATATATAAAAAAAAATAATAGAAAGCGAATTATGTGAAGATCGAGCATAGACTAAAAGAATTCGAGTTCGAATCTAACTTTTGACCCGTTTTAATCTATTATATCTATGAAATAATACTGTTTACATACAATGACCTTTTTCTAAACATATATATTTAAATAACAGCATATTCTACAACCAATAATATAGTTCATACTTTGCATTCAAAACAAACTAACCGATATTTTATAAAATGTCATCGATCACATTTAAACATAAAGCTGTATAATAATCTTTCGAATAAACAGACGACACCGATATACAACGAAATTCATTGTCGCTTTATGTCGCAACAAAACAACGGTTCGAACGAGGCAGTAAATATTATAAAAACGGGGCCGGGGCCCTCCCACGGGTAAATATTTCACGGGGCCTCGTACCGAGTTAAAATTTTGAATTTTGGCCGAAAGCTATACAATAAATATTTAAGGGACGACCACGCCACGCCCACGCGTGCTCGCAAAAAAATAAAATAAAATAAAATAAAAACAAAATTTATATTAAGCCGAGTCCACACGACTCAAATATTTACCGAGAAGCGCGCCTTCTGAAAGGTCAACGGATGGATGGATATAATTTTTTATTTTATGAAAATTCATATACAAACAGTTTAAATTTAGCGAGAAAAAAAAGTTTTTAAATCTCTATTATACAAAATTAATATATCGACTTTTGCGTTAAGTATTAAAATAAATATTTTATAATAAACGAGTCGGACCGTTGCGAGAAAATCGTGCACAGTTAATTTTTTTTTTAATATTATACAAGTGTGTGTCGTTTTGATTTCATTAGTAATTTTTATGTCCAATTAGAGTTCACATATCAGTGTTTTATATGTATGCTTAAAATAATATTGATTCCGTAATTAACTTATCGAGTTTATGAGATCAGAGGTGTTCAAATTATTAAAATTGTTTAATTTTTTTAATAATAATATTTGAAGAATGAATTGGTGATTTATTATATAAAAAATATATTTTAATTTTTTAAATTATATGATTTTTATAGTAACATATTAATTTAAAATTAATAAAAAAATAATGAAAATCATTTTGAATTATAATATAATAATGATAATTCAAGCATCATAAATTACACATCTAACTGTATTATTATTATTTTTTGATATATTCTGAAAAAAAAATATATAATGTGGACGAGTCTTTAGAAAAATAGTGACGCGCAAGACTCGCGTGTCGCCTATAATAGGCTTGCTGTCTTAACGTGTCTAATGAAGCTTTTCATCGCTCGTCTGCTAAAGTAATATGAATTATCCCCCCTTATAACGCGTTCAAAACACACGACGTGTAATTGAACGTTTAATTTTCGACAATAATAGACCCTGTGTGAATTGAACGAAGGGAAATTTAATTAACCGACACGTTTTAAATGTGTGTGTGTGTGTGAGAGAGAGAGAGTGTGTGTAATAAGAGAAAAAAATATAAAAGTACCGGATGAGGGATGCACGGAGGCGAATGTGTTAACCCTGCAGAAAATGAAAATTTTATATATTCCGTATAATACTGTGATTAATATATATGAATATATATATATATATATATATATATATATATATATATATATATATATATATATATATATATTTTCAAGAATGTAGAATATTTTATGAAATAATTCTTTCAGCAAAATATTACACAAAACATTTTTTATCAATTTAAAATTTTTACATTCCTTATTATTCTACGCTTTTTATTCGAACATCATAAAACGGCGTTAAAAAATATTTGATAAATGATTTATAAATCAAAAAATATTTTTAAAAATAATATACAATAATTATTTATGATATATAATCCGAATTAGCCATTAAAAATAATTTAATTTAGTTTCATAAATATAAATGACGAGAATTTCTCTTTTCTTGTTGTAATTTGTATTTAAAATATGCCTATGTTCAAAAATCGCTACCTATTATTTATTCGTAATAATAGTAAAGCTCACCGATGTTATGTTAATTTAAAAATATATTATGTTAGTTATATGAAGACATATATTTTTATATAAAGCAAAAATAAAATATTTTAATTCTCCACTGACTAAAAATACCGTGTATATAATTAATTAAATTACTCTTCTAACATAGTGAAAATAAATTATATATTACATCAAACTAGGACATAACATTCTAATGTAACATAAATTATAATTAGAATATGAAAAAAAACATAATTTATATTCGCATAAAAACATATCATGAAATAATATTATATTTTTTATAGAATATAAAAAAAGTCGTCGGCACGAAAGGGGTTAAAAAAAATATAAACTCGTCGACCGATTAAGTGATTAATTAAGTCGACTGCTCAAATGCAGGATTAACACAACCGTACTTCCTTAAAATCAAAAAAAAATATATATATATAAAACACGTAAAAAGGACGAAAAATGTGGAAAACGACGAGAGGATTTGAACCGCGGTATAAAAATACACCGACGATGTATGCTCGGTGGTGAAAATCTCGTTTACATATTTCAAGTTAGCACAACCCCCCTTATAAAAAGTACGATATTTTGAATGTGTGTATGTATTTATATATATATATATATATTTTTTTTTTTTTTTGAGTACATAAAAGAATGAAAGTGCGGATGAAAAAAAAAGTCGAATTGTATATCCGAAGTCAAACAAAGCGCAAAATTAAATTTTGCCCATAGAGAAAAATTGGAAAATATAAATAATACTATGTTTTTGCTTTCGTGTCGTGCGCAGTTCAAATTTAGATTTTTTTTCTTCTAATTCTTCCCTTTTTTTTCTTCTTCCCGATGTCTGAATCTGCGCTATAAAGATTTTTATTGTATGATGATCTGTCGTTTTTGAAGATGTAATGGAATTTATTCTTCTTGTAAAATATACGCGCTTACAATAATAATATATAAAACGCAAAATTGAAACGATTACTTATAATAATATATATATATATATATATATATATATATATATATATATATATATATATATATATATATATATATATATATATATATATATATATATATATATAAATAATAACGTATCCAATTTTCGAAAATTATTCGCAACGAATACTGAAAATCGAATCAAATAATATTTTTATAAAATTCGTTATTTTTGTCAAAAAATGTGTCACATGCAATGTTCTTAAATATGCTTATAAATTTCATGAATAATTTTTTAATATAAAATTCACTTTAGAAAAGTTTTCAATACCTCAATGCGATTTTTGAGGGTTAAAACTAAACTAAACCCTTCAACTTCTTTTTTTTTCTCGTCTTTCAAAACACTCACATTTTCATATATATATGAGTAATATAAATTCTTTTATATTCGCATAAAAGGTTTAAAGATCAACCTTTCATCTTTAGAATATATAACATTATATAATGTTCTCGTATATGCTTTTTATTATTCACTATATTCATATTTATAACTATTATAGTTTAAATATAAGATATTATAGAAGATACTCTATGAACTTTAGCATAATTCATAAGAAATATTATATATAATATTATGATATATTCATAAATATTTTGAAAACCATTAATTCGCTGAATATATTTTAAGTAATAAGAAATTTTCATAGGTAAAAAGGGATAAGTGCATTATTATAAAATAATTAATCAATTAAAAATATAATAATTGTTCAATTTATATATATATATATATATATATATATATATATATATATATATATATATATATATATATAATATAAAAGACTATAAATAACTAGATCAAAACCATCGGGAATACAAAGATTTAGATGAGAAATACACAGAATCGATAACCTAGAAAAATATTTGTCGGTTATTTTCGTTCCACAGGGAATAAGTGCTATATTTGTGTACAGTTCAAAATATTTTTTTTTAATTTTAGAATAAAAATATTTACTATAATATTTTTTATTTAATTTTAATCACGTTTAATAAATATAAATTGTTTTTTTAATTATATATTGATTTAATTGTAAATATTTTGATGTGAGTAAATATTAAATATTTAAATTAAAATAATTAAATAAATTTCTTACGGATGGTTTTTCTTTGTGAATTATAATAGAAGTAATATTATAAAGCAATTTATATTAATTTTGTAACAAAATAATTCCATCGAATAACAGATCCTTTAAATAGATAGACATTTTTCAAGGATTATAATATAATATTTAAATATACATAATTAAAAACCGCAAAATGTAAATATAAATATAGTAGAATAATTAAATTAAAATTTCTCTCGAGGATACATGTATATTTTTTTTTCATATTTTTCGCATGCATATTAATTTACGAAAAATACAACGTTTCCGTTACATAAATTACGTTGGAAAATTCGAAGACAAAATTACATAAAATAATAAAACGTTATAAAAATTGACCATTGAACTTGTTCAATGGGTTTTTCCGGACGTTTCGTTTCGAATATTGATCGTTCGACGAATTGAAGTGCCCTCGCTTTTACGATGTTCATACATAATCCTTTTTATTGGTTTATATCCCGACAAAAAAAAATGTAGAGGCAAAAAAAAATGCGATGGAGACGAAGGGGGATAAAAAAAGAAAATTCTAGAGCCTCAAAAAGGAGGAAGAAAATAGAACACCTTCTCTGTATTCGAATCAAATCTCCTGTGGGGGTTTTTGTAGACTTTTAACGTTTCTCTCTTTTTATCCATTCAAATATTTGTACGAAATTACGATATGAAGCTTTTAAAGTAAAAAAATGTATTATATATATATATATATATAACTGTGATAAAAAAATAAGGTGAATTAGTTTATAAAATGTAAATTCTTTATTTATTCTTCCAAATCAATTTTTACCCCTTCAAAGTAATCCCCGTTCGATAAAACGCACTTTTGCTAACGCTTTTTCCAATTCTCGAAACAATCGGAATAGTCTTTTTCCGGCGTCTCCGCAATTAATCTTTTGAGTTTGCTGAATAGCCAAGAGTTACGCGGAGCCAAATAAGGTGAATACGTTGGTTGCGGAACAATATGAGTCGCGAAGAACCAATGCAGTATGACAAGGTGTATTATTGTGATGAAAGAACCAAGAGTTGTAAAAACACGTGTAACTCGGAGATAATTAAATCTTTTGACAAACAGACTTTTGGTAAATTTTATAGACAGACTTACCAACCTAGGAAAAAAAATTACAATTTAACCTGCCTTCCTAATGCCCGGGAGTTTTAAATGATAATATCACCTTACTTTTTGATCACAATATTATATATATATATATATATATATATATATATATATATATATATATATATAAGTGGGAAATAATATATCGACTTCATTGTATAAGGATTATAATCGCATTATTACGACTCAATCCGTGAAAAACCCTTCATTTTATAAAACAAAAGGGCGTTTCCTCGAAAAAACGTGTCTTATCTGCCGTATAACATCTATCGAACAATAATAAAGTGCGATTTAATATTTCCACTCTATGAGAGTGTAAAGGAGACATATTTTATTATTTCTGTTGATCCATAATGTAAATATTCAATCTTTACATATTATAAATATCACGTATCATTTTATATATGTATTTTTATTAACATAAATATATTTTTTTAATATAATGAAAATATATTGATTTTTATATTTTGTTTCTAAAATATTAATGTATTGATATCTATAATATAAACAAAATAAATTAATTAAATATTTCGTTATTGATATTGATTTAGATGATTAGATTTTTTTTTATATTAATAAAACTTTAATCTATTAATTTATATTGATTGATTCGTGTATTGTCATCGACAATGAGTAAGTATGCAAAATTTCAACTTAATTAAATATTGGAAAGTGATCGAAATAATTATTTTATAAATTTACTCTGATAAATTAACAAACAGTAAAAATGTATTAAATAGATTAATTAAAATGTGTAATAAATTTTATATTATTTTTTATCTATTATAGTTGAAATATATATATATGTCTTTATATTTTTTATGATTTATCGCAATAAAAAATGGTATGTTTATTAAAAATTTGTATTAGAATATTTTTTTTTGCATCATATGTTTTTAAGACAATTAAATAATGATCGATTTAATTATCTAATAAAGATTATAATTAGAAAAAGTTTGTTTTTTTTCGCGTTCGCTTTTCCGCGATCGCGTCGTCGACTCAATTTTCCCGCTCGATCGGGAAAACTCCGAAAAAAAAAACACGACAGACGCGGTGAGTGGGAGGGGGGGGCGGGCGGGTAGAGAGAGAGGAACGGCGATTTTCCACGCAGTTTTCACGAAGGATCCCTCTCTTCGTCGTGAGGGTATATCTGTTGCTCGCACATGTGTGTCGTCCAGTCGGTTCGCGGACCGCCTGTTGAACGGTCGTCCGTTCGTCGCACATTTCAACCCTAATATCGCGTCACTACTTCCGGTTTAGCACGCGCGCACGCACGCACATTCGCACGCTTTTCGCCACAAAGAAAAGTACGGAAAAATCGGTAAAAAAAGTGTTGGTTTTTTTTTTCAACGTTATCATCCTTCGTACACGTACAGTACGTAAACGATTTTCACTATTTATAAATTAATTTAATTTTTTTTTAATAAATAAAATAAATTATGATTTATTTTATTTATTGCATAATAAATTCGATATTATTTCGTTCGTCACGTATAAATATAATTTAGTACGATTATTGTTATCTATATCACAGAATGCGATATTTGAAATTTATTACTATGATATACTTGTTTTTAATTAAATATATCGTATTTTTCTATAGACAATGTTTTATAAATGAATCGAGTGAATTAATGAATATTTTCGATTAAAGATTTTCTCATATGTCATAATACATTTATTTCATGAATATGAAGAACGTATAATTTTATGTATTGAGCATAATTTTTAAGTAGGCCGCGTGTGGAAAAAGTTGAAAACCGCTGTCTTAAGTGACAATGCATAAAAGTTTTCAAGCACACTTTTTCATATGAAAAAAGGCGTCGAAACCAAACACGCTCAGACAAGTTACTGAAATTCTTTTTTTATATTTTTTTTTCAGCACCGTTATATTATTTTCCAATTTATATGTACAAATATATCTATATATATATAAATATATATATATACATTTTATTTGTTGAATAAGTTTTATTTACCGTCCGTTTTCATCAATTCAAAGACAAGTGTCCCTAATAGTCCAGACCGAATGAAGATATTTTATTACTAATAAACTTCGCACACAAATAGATCTCAAATTAATCCTAATAATTTCCAACAATAAAAATTAGAACGCGTCTATAACAATAAAAAAAAATATATATATATACATATATATTTTACAAATAAATGTCGCACGGTTTATGAATAATGGTGTCGAATTCCGAACATAATCCATATTCGACGCTCGATGGGGGGGTATTTTTCGCACTTTTTTTTTCCATTATATGTATATTATATTATGTATGCGAATTCGCTTCCATATTGAAAATAATAAAAAAAAAATACACGCAGAATATCACGGAATATTTTTTAGATTAAATTTTTCACAGCTGCGCGCCTTCTTATCAACATTTTTTTCAGGAAAGTTTATGCGCGCACCGAGACTTATGAACAACTTCATAACACGGAGTGCTCATTGAAATATTTAAATAGTTCAAAAATAGGACGGACGCATTCGTTTAATTATTATTCTATTATATATATATATATAATTCAGTACTTGTTGTGTGTACGACAGTAGGAATGCGAAGTCAACAAAGAAATTCTTCAACTCCAACTTTGGTGTTCGCTTTTGATCAAAACACCGCATTATAATATTCTCTCCGACTTTCAGAATTCTAATTACATATTAAATTATTATTATATAATAAAAAATATATCAAATCTATATATATATATATATACATATATTTATATAATATTTTATTTCGTAAAATCTTCGATTAATTTATATATAAACAAAAATTGTCTTTCTTAGTAAAATATTACAAATAATTTTTCAATTATATTTAGTATACATATTTTTGTATTACGTAATTAAAATAAATAGCATTAGAAGCCTTATATATGAAATTGCAATTTTGATTTTAATCCTTATTAATAACACAAAAAAAAATATTATATATACTTATTACGATTTTTTTTTAAATTGTTATAATGCTATTACAGTATTATATTTTTGTGACTATTATGATAAAAATTAATTTAATGTTATAATTTATAAAAAAAATATGTATTAAATTAGTTTCAAATAAAAATTATAAATTTTTGATTTGATAAAAAGAAAATATTAATCAATATAAATTAATTTTTTTTTTTGATTAATAAAATATAAAATAATTTTTATATTTGCTTAATCCTTGCTTTTTTAAATAATATTCATTTTTTTAAATTATTTTCTAAATTAAACGGAATTTTTTAAATATGTATAAAACATTTAAAAAAAGTTGTTGAAATTATATACAAAATAATAATTTCTAATAGTCAATTAAAAAAATATATTTTATTTCATTTTTGTAATTGAGATTCAGTTATAATATTCTAGTATATTATTCTGAATATACTATAATAATATTCAGAATAATTTATCAAAATTTCGTATGTAAATATGGAATTAATTGGCATTCTTTCATTCATAATTTTCCAAACACACACACACATACATAGCTTGTGCTAAGTTCACGAATATAGTCTAAATAAGGAAAATTAGCGTGGCAAACATTAATCTTAATTTACAAGCGAATTTCTAACGAGAAGTTCAGACTTTCGAACGAGTTTCGAAAGCGAATGTCAAATAAACAAACGGTTTTCTGTTGTTGTTAACGCATTTCGGGACACGAATTTAACGTCAAACCAAAACCTTAACTCGCCACCAAATGGATTAATTTAGAATATTTGTACATTTTGCTATGAGAGAACACCGCTTTGTAAATAATTAAATAAATTACAGACCACATCTCATATTTTTAACGGCGGCGTTAATCATAAATGAACACCATTTTTTTTTTCTAATTTAAATCGACAATTTTAAATTTATGAATCTACTTCAATTTTTTTTTAAATTAAAAAATATTGATTTTTAGAAAAAGAACATTTTTTAAAATATGAACCTCAGATCATACTTAAAATAAAATTATTAAAAATAATTAATGCCTAAAAATATCTATTAAATTATCATAAATTCACATTTTAATTAACGCAAAATACAAAATATCATAGAGTTGTATTTTAAACGCTTTAACTAATAATATATTATATTTTTTTAATATTAGTAATCGAAAGTTTATAACTATCATTCATCAATTATTTAGTTTATAATTGAAACTAAATTTCTATATTAACTATCAGAAATTCGACATCTAATAAATCACTAAAAAATTTTAAAATTCATTATGTGATTATTAAATTAATTTAAAAAGTTTAAAAACTCGTTAATTAATTATTTTTAAACTTTGAAGATAATTTTCCAGAAGACTTTTATTATAATATGAAATGTATTAAAATGAGCCATTAACGTATATTTTAATACTGTTTACTTTTTTTAATATAATTTATTATTGTGATAAATTAATATATATATATATATATATATATATATATATATATATATAGATATATATATATATATATATATATATATATATATATATATATATATATAATCATCATACATTTCAAACGTATTTAGAATATTCTCAAATTAACGTCAACGGATAAAGGTCGAAATTTTGACAAAAGTCAAGGACTATATAAGATGACAGACCGACGTATATCATTTTATGATAAATAATATATAATGCGTAGTGGTGACGCAGCTGTAACATGAGAACGGTGTAAATATTACAACCCCTCATTCTCGAATATATATATATATATATATATATATATATAAATTTATATTATAGTATATATTTTCGGGATAATGGTGTCGCATTCGGGATGACTTCACAATATTTTTCCTTGTGTAACGATATGGAAAATGGTGAAAGTAAGCCTATTGATTCTGGAATCTGTTTGAACTGTAGATTAATTTTAATAATTGAATACGGCTAAGCGAAGGATTAGTCATACGGTTTTGTGTTTAGAAACGGCCCTTTTTGAAATATACATAAATTTCCATTAATCTTCCCCTCTGGAAATTTGTAAATATAAATCGTTTCGTTTCGTTTCGTTCGCATTTATCTACATCGTGGGATAAATATAAGAAATATTCTCAAGAAGCGACGATTCGTAACGAATTATATAATATTATGTACGGTATAAACAAGAGTTGAAATATTATATATAAAAATTTTTCAATTATATTGTATATAAATATAGAATATAATAATATACGAGAGAACGCGAATAACTTGAACGTTAATAAAAATGCAACAGTTTAATTTATTATGCATTTTTAATATCTTTTAATAAAATATTGAAGAGCGTTTAATCGAGTGAATTTTTTTTTATTATAAATATACACAATATATTTTATATATTTATACAAATCTGAATAAATTAGTAATCTTTAATCTGTGACGATTTTCAACAACGATCACGATTTAATTAACCGAATAATATGTGCCGCGTTCGTGAAATCTAGGTTTTGAAACAGAAACACACACACACACACACACACATAATATAAAATGCAAATTTGAGACAATATAAATTATATTCAGTATGAATTTTGCCCAATCGTACAACTCGGGTCTGAGTAAGTGGGATTAATTGTGCTCTTCCGCAGGAAGTCATACAGATCTCTCCTAGGTAATATCAAACTAAATTAGTATAACCGATTTCCATATATTTTCATTAAACGAAACCTCCCCACTTACGTTTAAATTAATTCGACTTCAATATGCTGAATTACATACACACATACATACATATATATATATATATATATATATATATATATATATATATATATTTATATTTTATTATTAGTTGGAAAAAAAATCGTCATTGTTAATTATTTTTTTTTTATGGAAAACTTTAAAATTTATTCGGTAATTGCTCGATTGAAAGAACCGATCGCCTCGGCTTTCGAGACGTCAATAAAATATAATAAACGATTTATTTTAACTTTTAACGGTTTAACTTGTCGACGTTTTCAAATTCGACATAATAAACAAAACGAAATTATTTTCATATAAATATATTTATCTATATAAACGAGCAATTTCCTTTATTTGTCCATATTGAAAAATAATAATAATGATAAACTTTAAATTCAATCGTAAAAGTGCGCTCGAAGAAATTTGCAAATTCTATAAAATAAATAAAATTAATTTATTTGATAGACAAATTAAAATGTTTTTTTATTATTATTTGAAAATTGTATTTTTAATATAATTATTAAAAAAATAATATTTTATAATTTATATGACATATAAATTTCATAATATGAATATATCTATTTTTATTGTAATAATGTGTTATTTTCTGAATTCAAATAATATCGTAAAAATATATTATATAATATGTAATACATTTTATTTTTAAGAAAATTGCTTTATATGTGTAGTCAAAAGAAATTCGTGGCTCAATTTTTGTTGGGTTTCATATATTTCTTGAGAATTTCTTTTCATTTTTTAATAAATATATATATATATATATATATATATATATATATATATATATATATGTGTGTGTGTGTGTGTGTGTGTTTATACATGTATTTTATTGTAGAAATTTAATTAAATGGGATTTGTAATTTTTGTTAGAAAAAGTAATATAAATATGATAGATTATTTTATATAAAAAAATAATTATAAATAGATAAAATAAAGAATGATCAATTGTAAAATTGTGAACTAAAAAATTAAAAATTTAAACAATTATCTATCACAAACATTTTAAAAATATATATAATATTATCACTTCACACACACACACACACACACACACACATATATATATACATAATGTCCTTTCTGTATGCAAATTAAATTAGAATATATACATATATAAAAGATTTTCCGAATTAATTCGAACCCTTTCAGCGTTAACATAATGCGATAAATTATCCGGGAATGCATGCAAATTTTCTTTGTATCGTCCGCGGATCGTTTTCCACTTTTCTTAACGGCGGCCTCTTTTCCGCCGAGACGACGCGATAAACGCCAGCGTTCGCCAACACGAGGTCCGCGGACGCGTCGCTTTCCAAAAACGGTCCGCCGCTATCGATATTTTTTTCTTTTTTTTTTTTAGATAAATTATAAAAACCGGCATTTATATTAATAAATAAACGGACGACGCGCGCGTGATTCAATTCGATAATTGTCGTCACGACAATGAGCGTTCGTTTTTAAAATTACTTGCATGTCCGACCATATTTACGTACATCAAAAATCGATAGGCATTAATAAAATATTCAGTGTTGCCCCGTTCGCTATTTCAGGTCAATTCATTAGAAAATTGTGGGCAATTTTAAAATTTATTCGTCGATAAGAATATTGCGTTATCGTAATTTTATTTTTATGGAATTCCTTTATTAGTGTTTCTTTTTTTTTTGGTGTTTGTATAGAAATACAGACGATTATTTAGAACGGGTCGTTTCTAAAATAGGTTTTTATTTTTTATTGTTAAACCATTATATATTATTATTGACGATTACTTTCTCGTATAATGTATAAAAATGAGGAAGGTTTCATATCTATTATATAATTTCACAATTTTGTAATAAATATCTAAATTTTAAATCAAAAGTCATAAGGAATATATATATAATATATGCGCAATAGATATAAAATGTGAAAATATTTTAAGAAATATATAGAATAAATCGTAAATATTTGACATACTTCTGAAATATAAATATTTTATATACCCATAAATATGTATCATAAAATATATGTACTCTTAATAATATGTTTGAATGTACGTTGATTTATATGAAAATATTGGGAAAATCAAAAAAATATATATACGAATAATTTTAAATATTAAATGAATAATTTTATATAATATATATTAGTGTAGTTAAATAAATTTTAGTATTATTATTTTATTAAATAGAGCCTTAAAATCGTATACGGCTTTTTGAGGTCTTCTTTGCGGTTTTATTGTCTGGATGAAATATACTAGTAGAAAATTCTCCTTTTACCCAACAGCCTTATTTTTTTAATGCCTATATAACATGCATTAAAAATATTATATAGACTTTTATGTTATGGAAAAGTTATCTACTCCTGATTTAATATGGTTTTCACTTGTATATAATCCTTTTAAAATATAATAACGTATGATATTTTAATCGAATAATATATATATATATATATATATATATATATATATATATATATATATATATATTACTTTTATTCTATTTTTCATAAGAATTCAAAATCTTTAAGAGTGAAAGATGAAAATAAATCGTTTTATTCTTTTTAAGTTTGAATACCAAATTAATCAATGTGAGCAATAAATCAGCGATAGTCAATTATCTTGAATAAAGAACAAAAACTTTCTAATAAAAGTTTATATAATAAACGTTTAAAAATTTTAAATTAGTCACTCTGCTTTATTAAAAGAATTTAGTAGTCTACATTACTTCTAATTAATTCTAATATATTTAAGTTTTATCTGTAATAATTACAAATATATATCAGTGTTCAATTTTATTTAGATTTACCATAATTTCATTCTTTTACATCTTTTCTCGTATTTTATTTTAAAACTTAACTTTCATTCAAAAAAAAAAAATAAAAAAGCTGATTCAATTTTCTGTGTAAATATATAGTATTAAAAATGATCGTTCATTTATGACGGAAAAAAAGAACTTTATATCGAGATTAAAAACCAAAATATAAATAGAACAATACATTTTATAAATGACTTTAAATCATATCGTATATACGGAATAAAAAAAAGTGAGATCAATTTTGAACCGACAATTTTTCACGAGCCGCTAATGACATGAAAAAAAAAATACTAAGACATTATACCAAAGTTCAATTTAAGTCTTTCAAGGTCTACGGAGCGAGATGTTCATGAAAAATCACCGTTTAAAAAATGCTCACCATTTTTCTACGTTTCAACCATCCTGTATATAATAAAGGATATATATAGCGAGTATAATAAAAACGATGCGCAATAAATGTAAATAGTCAAAAAATCAACGATCCCAAACGAGATATACGTTGACATTAGCGCAGGGCGTCAAATTGTCAAAAAATTTCACACCCCGCAACGAAGTGTTAACACGTCTACGTAAGAATATAATAATAATAATAATAATAAAAAGGGCACTATGTCGAAGTAAGGGTAGGCAAAAAAAAAAAGAAAGAAAAAGACGATGGGTAGAAAAAAAAGAAAGAAAAAGACGATGGATAGAAAAAAAAAGAAACGGTGGAAAGATTGCAGTCGTCTGTGCGACACGCGGACCATTTGCGATAAGTCACGTACGTATAATGCCGCGTTTACAGCTGAAAAAACTTTCAGCTGTAACCTCGTTACGTTTTCATCGTGTTATCATCACCTGAAAGATTGAGGGGTCGTAATGTGATTCGCAAAGCGCCAATCGCGCTTTCGTACAATTCCGAAAAAAAAAAATTACACCGTCGCATATCGGTGAACCGTGTACGCGTTTTACGACGCTAATTAATTCCGTCGAATCAACGATTTCAGTCAATGTTTTTCAGACGTCTCGCGATCGTACTTTTCAATTATCGTAAGTGTGATTTATTATTTACATATTTTTGTATAAATGATACAGCACTAGAAAATAAATCAATATCTAAAATATAAATAAAAAAAATATTTATTATTATACATATATATTAAAAAATAAAATTTCATATTCAATTTCTGAAATGTTAAATTTATTTTATGTAATAGAAAAAGAATCCCTCTATATTCAATCTTAAAACTTTAGTTTAACCGAGAAATATGACACATTATTAATTTAAATAATATTACATATAATATATTATTATAAAAAATATTATATATATATATATATATATATATATATATATATATATATATATATATATATATATATATATAACATAATAAAACAACGTCAAACAGATCATGATTATATATATATATATATATATATATATATATATATATATATATATATATATATATCGGATCTTTATCATAAAGATACAATGCGCCATTTTATCAACAAAAAGCGATACAAATCTCAGATACAACGTTATAAATATAAATCTAACGTTTTCTCAAGCATTATATGCTATAATATAAAACATACCGTTCAACTTTCCGGTCGTGGAAAACGCTTTATATTACGTGAAAAATAAATTATAAAAAGAAAAGGAAAAAAAAAGCACGCAAAATAAATAAAACGTTCGCGCGTTTTTATTTTCATCATAGATAAGAAACGTACGAATAAGACGAAAACAGAAACGTCTATCGTTTCATTTATAAATTTATCGTTCAATTTAACGTGTTAAAATCGATTTCGTTAACGTATCGTGTTACAAATATACACCGTTCGTATTATTTTGCCTTCTCAACCGCCTCACAGTCGACACACGGGGATTATTCGAAGAAAACCGACAAGCTTTTCAACCCTCATCCCCCCCCTGTATATACTTATGGTACACGTGATATCCACTTAAATTCCCGTATGCCGTTTATTCAATATACCCTTTTCATGCATACCATATTAGATTTTTCACCGGGGCTATAATACAGGGTGATGCTTGTTTTCCGCGTTCTACGTCTTCAACAATATTCTAAACGTAGAAAAAAAATATATATATACATATATTACAAGACAAAAAAAAACGGTTTATGAATATTCATCAATATATTTTTGATTTAAATAATTTTCATATATTTAAATTTAATTTTCTATATGATAGATAATATATATGATAACAAAAAAAATCAATAAATATATATAAAAATGATGTATTATTAAAACAGACACCTGTTAACTATCTGATTAAATATTCTAACGCACATATATCAACAGTATGTTATTTAATGATTAAATAATTAATTTAAGAAATATACTACTGTGTTGGTAGGATTTTCTAGAACATTTGCCGAACGTCTGTTTGTCAAAAGGTTTAATTATCTTCTAGTTATACGTGCTTTTACAACTCTTGGTTCCTTCATCATGATATTACAACGTGTGATACTTGACTTATATCATTCCACAACCATCGTATTTGCCTGATTTGGCTCCGTGCGACTTCTGACTATTCAGCAAATTCAAAAGGTCAATGCGGGAACGCCTTTTTGACACGATCGAGGATATAAAATCTGAATCAAAAAAGGACTTGAAGGATATACCGGAAAAAGACTATTCCGACTGTTTCGAGGACTAGAAAAAGCGTTTGCAAAATGCGTTTTATCGGATGGGATTACTTTGAAAGGGATGAAATTTATTTGTAAGAATAAATTAGGAATTTACATTTTATAAACAAATTAACCTTATTTTTTGATCACAGTGTTATATGTTTTAACTTGTATTATATATATTTCGGCTACTATAATACTATAGAAATAATATTTAAAATACGAACGAAATACATTCTAAGAAAATAGTTTTATAATAAAAAAAAATAGAATACTACTCTAATATCTTTTTTTTTTCTATAATAATAAAATAAATATAAATACCACGTACGATATAATTACTATTTAATATATTTTATATGTGATTAAGTGGATTTCTATGGATCGATATCTCATCAAATTTAAACTAGATTTTAACTGAATCGCAGTGTTTCGCAATCAAACTTCCGCTATCTCGTGTTAAACTATATACAATATTTAATTATTACGTTCAACTTAAACATTGTATATGTAATTTCTTGCGTCACTAATTAAAACGTTTGCGCATTTCTTGTCGAAATCGCTATAGAAACAGAACACTTTTGGTTAAAATTCAATTTGCCCGATCGAAATTTAGAGCTATGATAAATTGGACTCGGATTAAAATGTCACAATTTTGATAAATTTACTGCGAAATTCGATAGTCGGAACGTCGATAATTTTGCACTCGTGTTTTTTATACATATATTATATAACGAACGAAAACGTCGTTACGATCTTATTTAAATAAAACGCAAAGTATGAGGGTTGAAAAATTAAAAGCGTTTTTATTATTATTATTTTATTTTGTCGGACGTCAATTCTAAATGTCAAATACAGTTTTTCCTTTTAAACCATCGATAATTTTAACTGCACTAGAAAGAATTTATTTTTCTCTGCAATTGCGACAAGTAAATAAATATTTAACTTTAATTTATATTAAATTCACAACCATTATTATTATATATATGTGTATTTTATTAATTAATAATAGTAGTGAAAATTTAATATGAACGATACCATAATAGATTTTTAAAATATTTTCACACTTTTCAAAAATAGTAAATTAACACTTTATACGCCGATTTAATATATTAATAATATAGAAAAAAATGAACAACTGATGTTTTGTACTGATTTTCAAGACAATAAACGACTTTCGCACGAGCGCACACACACACACACATACGAGTCTTCAAAACTATTGAACAACGTCGTTAATTAACGACGAGCGATCGACAAAAGTTGTTCAGGTTCTATTCCGAAGATGCTTTATTACGTCGGAGACCAATTAGAACCATAGTAAAGCCTTCACCACTCAAATTAACTAGAATAAAAAAAAATACATATATATAAAATAGATATATAAAAACGGAAATGGCAAATATGAACGTCATACCGTATCGCATTACTTTTCTGCTCGACGAGAATCAATCAACGGACTTTCTGGGTAGAAAATAAAAATATTGTTGTTTTTTTTTCTTGTCCGTCAGAATAAATTGAATATTCGATCGGTTTTTAATTCGAATATCGGAATTGATTATTCTACAGGGTATTAAAGGCAGTAAGGGGTTGTTTGATTGATTCTCATTTATATAGCCTATCGCAATCTTTCTATTTCCACTTTGCGATAATGCGTTCTTGATATTTTTCAATGAAGAATAAAATTAATATATATATATATATATATATATATATATATATATATATATATATATATATATATATATATATATATATATATAGATAAATATTTTATATTATTTCAATTTAATTCAATATTTAATATTATTCTTACAATATGAATGTAAACTATGTATGGAATAATTCTCATTTATAAGCTAAACGTTAAACATAATAATAACATAAATGTTAGTAATATAAATATAATATATTATTACAAATGGTGCATATATCAATATTCAACAATAGTTACATTGATGCAAATTTATAACATAATTTCAAAATTTAATTAAATTTTATTATTAACACGCAACTAAAATTTTAATATTTTTTTTAATGATTGTAAAATTGTAAAGTAGGATATTAGAATTCTGCTCAAATGTTTATAGTTTAAAAAATAAAAACGAACCGTTATGTGAATCAACCTTTACAATTGCGCACGAATACAAAATTACAAATTCGCATCGGAACAAATAAAACTGTGTTTAGAATTCTACGAGAGAGAGAGAGAGAGAGGAAAAAAAAGCGGTAAACTTTTCACGGTCGAAATACAATATTTACTAAGGTTGGTTGGAAAATGGTGAGGCGGAGGCGGCGGCGGGGGGAGGGGCAATAAATAAAACGGAAAATCGGTTATAAAACTTTTGTGTCGTCGTACACCGCAAATAAAACGTGGCAGGGGGCGTGCAAGTAAAATAGTATCCGGTTAAACCGGTCGCTCACCGACCGGATAATTGTTCGAATTTTCAATTTGTAAAGAGAGAGAAGAAAATTCGTGATACGTTTTCGAAATCAAATAATGAAATACCGGTGGAAAAAGAAAATAAAATAAAATAAGAAATTTAACGAATGTTTCGAACGGTCGCTCGGTAAGTTTGAACGGACGATGTGTATATAACGACTTTTAAATGAAATATTCATCGTCGTTTAACTGTGATTTTTGTGTTCGTTTCTTTGTCGTATATCTCAATGAATTTATGTGTTTCAATTTAAGTTTGTTTTTTTTTATTTATTTTGAGAAATTATATATTTTTTGATTATATTTTATTCTATTAAAAATGTTATAAATACATTTCCAATACTTTATTAATGAGTAATAGAGATTTTAAATTGTACATTTTAATTTAAAAAATTCTATAATCAATTTTTTCGTACAATAAATAAAAGATATTCATAAAAATTTGAAATTTATAATAAAATTAATTTGTTATTTATTATCAATGAAAACTGACTAATTTTTATGAATTGAAATTCAAATTATATATTGAAATATTTTATTTATATAATTTCGAAAATATTGTTTATATTCTTAATATTTTTATTCAATAAAGTAAAAACAATTATATATTAGCATAAAAATATTTTTCCTCAGTCGTGGAAAAAAACAATTCATTCATATTATATATAAGAGCTTAAATAAAAAATAAACGTCAAGATAAAACATTTTTTTTGTACATATATTTCACTTTTTGTTTTGAAATATTGGTGTTTGTAGTTTGTTTTTCCTAAGGGGGGTGGGGAACGAAGGGGAAAGAAAAGCGGAAGGGGGGGGGGCAGCAAGCAGGTCGTCACATCGAGCGTACATCAAATATTCATTACTTGAACGACGACCATAAAAAGGAAATGGTGCGGTGTCTTTTGCTCCCGTGGGTTTCCAGATGAGAATCCTTAAATCTCTTCCACGGCACCCTCGAGCAAAAATAGAACTTTAAGACGAGTCCTGGGCTTTTTCAACCGTATAAATCTAACCGGGCTCCAGGGGAAGCCGAGGGCGACGTTTCAAACTTTAGCCCTCTTCCCCCCCCCCTAAAGAATTATTCCCTTTTTATGAACCATAATATTTTAATTGATAAACAAAACAAAATTAATTTTTCTTCTTGTGAACGGATTATAATTCTTTTTTTTGTCTCTCTTCCGGAGCTGAATGAATAAAGCAATTGCTTATTAAGCTATTTGAATATTCGGATGTTTCTCAAAATATTCATCCCTATATAATTTTAAATATAAATTTTCCCTTTAATAAAATGTTATTTTTTTTTAATTTAAATATCATTATTTTTTACTTATTTTTTTTTTGTCTCTCTAATTCTATAATAAATGGTCATTTCCATTAATCCCTGATATTTAAAAACTAGACACTTATTACGAGAATTATAATGCTCTTTTTGGCTCCACTCGCTATATATATATGCAGTTAAAATAAAAAAAATATTCAGCAATATTTATTTTTTAGGTTTACAGTTAAAATTTGAGTCTTACATTGATTAATTATCTAAAAAAAAATATTTAAAAGTTGTATATATATTTATCGACTCATTTTTGTAAAATAGTGATTTTTTTATTATAAAATATAAATGTGAAAATATAATCAACAGTTATATTTTAATAAATTATATTCATTTTCAAGATAAAAAATAAATACTGAATAGATAAAAATTTATATTAAAACAAAACAAACTGAAACTCCACATTATTATATATCAATCGTTATTTCATTCGAATACGTGACATAGTATTAAAATATATTGAATTTAATAAAATAATTTTAACTTATTTCTAATATAGAAAATAATGTTTGTAAAATGGAACAATACACCGTATAGAAGCGTGTTAATGTCATTGTAACAATTGCATTACACTTTTGAAAAGCAAAGTTGTTGTGTAAACAACATGTCATATATTGTATAAAATCGTGTGCAAAGTTTGAAAATTGTACAAGTTTTCGTGTTTTCATCCGTTTCATAATATTTGTAATGGCTCCGGTATACAACTATAAAATTGAAACAATCCCCCATATACACACATATATGTATATAATACAATATATATATATATATATATATATATACATTTATATATGAAAATTATTATTAATAAAATATCGATTGTTTTCGCCGTCGGCCGATTTATGATGTAAATGTTTCAAATTAACGGTTAATTTTTAACTTGCAAGCTTTTATGATGATTAAATTTTTTTAACTTTCACAATGCAAACAACGCGATCGTCATATATTATATTTATCGATCGAATGTCAGTTATGTTATATTTTATAAAATTTTATTTCGCGTGAAATTAATTAAAATATTGAATGGCGTTCATGTTTTATAGAGTAAAATTTTATGCTACGAATGCAATTTTTATTATTATTTATATATTTACCTATAAACTAATTTATGAGTGATGTTTAATTGGAAACTATAGGGTTATTTACTATCATGTATGAAATTATTTATGAATGCAATTTTTTCAATGGTTATGTAAAGTTAAATGTTTAAAATTATATTTGTATACAAAAATATGATGAATTCGATTTTGATCTAGTAATTTTGTCGAATTTGATATTCATATTATTTATGAGAAATTCAATATTTTCAACAGACTGACATATTTCTCATATATCAAATTTAATATAGAAAATATATATTGAAAGAAAATGAGAGACATGTGTAAATTTAATTTTTCTAAAAATTTCAAATAAAATTGAGACATGTCGCATTTTCACCATTCATCATTCATCATATTTCAAAGAATACATCAGTAAATTATTATATTATTTTATTTCATGATAATTTTCATTCTTCTAATTAAAGTATTTATTTTTATTTTAATACTATATAAGTCCGAAATTCAAAAAAAATGTTAAAGATTTGTTTTTAAATAAACATAATTACATTTTGACTTAACATATAAATAATTTGAAACGTTCCAATAAATAAAAATTTACTGTTGAATTTATAAATAACATATAAAATATAATTTAAGTTATTTTAAAATAAATATCTTATTAAAGAAGTTTAAATTTCGTAAGTTTCATACGAATTTTTTTTATTTTTCTGAAATTGAGGATTTTTTTATATGAAAATGCAAATATTTTTTTTTCAATATTATAAAAAAATGTAATTTTGTTTTATGAAATGATATATATTTTTCTATATTTCAGTATTAAATTGAATTATTATACATATCCACTTTTGATCGTACGTTATGCGTCACAGATGAAAACGAAATTTCGGTAAGCCATAAAAAGGGAAAAACGCCCGTAAAAGGTATTGGGTACGAAAAAAAAATTGTTGAAGGGTTATTATTGTGAAATTTTTCAACAAAAACACACACTCACACATACGCGTTAATATTAATACGACAATTTTGTTTGCTACAATGAAAATAAAATGGTTTTATTAACATTTAGCATCCTGTTTGCCTAAAGGCTTATCGCTCGACCGGCAGATTCAGCAGCTGACGCTAATTTACAATGGTGAAAAAAAAATTTTTTTTCCAATTGCAGATAAGAGAGACATTTTCGCGTGAAAATAAACAAAAATAAATAAATAAACAAACCACGTTTTCAACCCTTCGGTCTCATTTTGAAATACATATTTGCTTATTTTCGGCATACGGGTAATTCACAATTTTCACTCGTAATCTATGAATTTATAAGGATTTTAATCTATCATATATTCAAAAATCTAATTTTCTATAAAAAAAATCGATCAAAGAGCAATAAAAAAATAATTTATATATATATATATATATATATATATATATATATATATATATATATATATATAAATATAAAGAAATTTTGTGATGATTCAAATTTTTTTTCAATACGGCTTTCGTCGCTTGAATATGGCCTAAATGAGAAATTTCTCAAGTGCAGAAACAACACTTTGTTCCACCCTCAGTGGGTCCTTTCATTATATTTTCATTGGGAGGGTGTTGAGGGATGGTCTCGAAGGCTTAGCACCGAAGGACCCTCTTGAAAATTGACAAACACACTGCCTGTTTTTATTCAATTTTCTAAACCGACACCGAATCACTTGCCTTGTATATTTTTTAGAAAGTTTTCATCGAGAGTTAACCTATAAAAATACACGGTATCTAATCGGTTTAAACCGCTTTTTATATTTTAATTTTTTTTTCGTATAATTTTAAAATGTTTTTATATAATAAATATGTTAAAATTAAATATACATTTCCATTTTATTAATTCAAAACAAAGAATTCGCATTATTATAAAATATGTAAAAATATATACAAATTAACTGTGATTTGTATATTTCAAAAACAATTTCATTATTCATTAAATAAATCAAACGAAACGATTTTCAATTTAAGCAAACTCTTATTAATCGGTTTTTGCCGCTGTAATTGTTAAACTCATTATTGAGATGGGATTAATCGATTAAAATGACGGTATAAAATTCAAGCAGTACAAATTAAAACGAATTGTGTAAATTTTATTGAATTAAATTTAACACCTGTTATCGAATATTCAATATTTTATTGAAAATACTCATACATATCCTAGTTATTTTGTTATCATTGTGTTGTAATATGTTCAGATTTCACTGATAATATTGATAAAAGGTTTTCAAACATTAGCAATCTGTTTATATCCGTTATACATTGTTAAATTCATTCTAGTGTCCGGATAATGATACGATAGATATATATGTATATAATAATAAAAAATAATTAAAATATCAGTGCGATGAATATAAAAAATTAATGTGGCATCATCATGAAAGATAGTGTATAGTGTTTTTTTTTCTGAATTTTTTATTTTATCCAGTTAAAGTGGAAAAATAATGTGAAATGTGCAAATCTAGTCGATAATGAGCGATTCAAGCAAACAGTGCGATTCGCCCAAACAACAGAATCAACAGGGCAAACAGACAAAGAAGTGTCAGTTTGCCGGAGCCGAATGCGGTGGAAAACTGGACAAATGCGCCACGTGGCTATGTCGAAGGGGTGGACAGGAGCTTTCGACGGAACCTGGCGAGGAAGCTCTCCAATTGCCGGCGTCGTTGGCTCCGCCGGTTCCACCACAACCTGACGATTCTCAACCGCCACCGAAGAACTGCTTCAGACTCGTCATGCTAGGGTTGGTTGTTATTTATATATTTTACATGTGAAAATATATTTTAATATATAATAATATAATATTATTGGGATGACATTGACAATATACTAGATATAAAATTCTAGTGTTATATTTTGACCGGTATAAGCAATTATATTGATATTTTTATGGGTGCTCGTCGTAAAAAATTTTATCACGCAATATACTCGTATATTACAAGTACATATCACTTGTATAACTAGATATCGAATTTCGTGTAAAAAAAAACGATGTAATTTTAAAAAATGCTTCCAAATCTTAATTTACACATAAAAAAAATAAAAAAAATATTGCAAATCTCAATAAAATATATAATATTTTTACAGAATTAAATAAAATATTTATATCATAAATTCTTAAATGAGAATAATTATAAATTTTAGCGTAATTTGTACGGTAGTGTTAAAAGCAACACACAATATTTCCATCGCAAGCGTATCCAACGTTAATAAAGTTTGAAGTCGTACAGGGACTTTATAAATGTCATACGGCACAGTAATAACGTACTGGTTCATTCTTATCAAGGCGTCGTAGTTTAAATCCTGAACTTGGAGTTCGGAAACTTGTTTCTAAGACCTTTACGGTAAGTAATGGAAACTATCACGTTTCACTTTACGTACAACAACGGCTCGGCAATAAATAAAACACGAAAATTTACATTACGCACAATAAGTACTTGTGAAGTTTATAAATTTCAAAGTATATCTCTGTATAATGATGACTATTTATTATTGTATATTTAAATTATTCATATATCAAGAGTGAAATTACCGCTTTATTATCAATTATCTATTGTGAATTTTTAAATATTGATATACTACTGTGATCAAAAAATAAAATGAAATTGTCATTTAAAATTAAGTAAATTGTAAAAAAAAATTCTAGGTTGCTATGACTGTTTATAACAATTGCCAATGTTCCTTCATACTGCATTGGTTCTTCGCAACTTTTTTGCCAAAAACTTGATTCATATCGTTCCGCAACCACCGTGTTTGCCTAATTTGGCTCCGTGCGACTTCTAGCTATTCAGCAAACTCAAAAGGCCAATGCGGGAACGCCGTTTTGACACAATTGAGAATATAAAAACCGAATCGAAGAAAGTCTTGAAGGCTATACTGGAAAAATACTATTCCAACTGTTTAGAGGACTGAAAAGAGCATTGGCAAAAGTGAGTTTTATCAGACGGAGAATATTTTGAAGAGGATGAAATTGATCTGGAAGAATAAATAAAGAATTTACCATATATTTTATAAACAAATTAAATTTACTTTTTAATCACAGTTTTACTAAAAAAAGGGGGGAAATATAGAATTTTTTGTATGATAATATTGGAAGTGTCGAAATTTTTATTTGAGATATTGAATACCATTAAATACGATTATAAATCGATAGTTCTTAAGTTACTATTCATGAATCAACCCCCCGTGGCTCACGAGAACCATTCGAACGATTTCGAAGACTTCTAAAACGCTAGTTTATTTCCCAAGAGTTCAAAAACTTTAATCTTGACCCAAGAGTGCTTTGCTTGTGATTAAAAAAAAAAACAACAACAACAACAAAGACAACGCAAATTTACAAGTTTTCACGCTGAAAAACTTATATTTACAGGTGAATTATACTGTTTTTCATACTGAGAACGCGTTTTATTTTTTGAATAAATATATATATATATATATATATATATATATATATATATATATATATATACGAACTAGAACGAAGTACCAAGGAATCTACTTAAGAAAATGTAAACGATGCCGTAAAATAAACTAAATAATACAAACTAAATGAGAGCAGGTGTTCTCATAGTATCTCGCTCGTTGCAAAACGCTCTTTCATAAAGAAACGAGACCGATCCAGAAAGAAGAGACCAGGTGCAATACATTACATGATCTCATTCACAGATCCACTTTGTTCCTAGGATTATATAATAGCTTTTTTCTCTTTTTTTTGAGCGCTTTGATATTTCTTAAAGCATGCCAGGGGGGGAGGGCATTAAGAATAATATTTCCCCTGTTATTTGTGGCGTTTTTATCGTTTTAAAATTCATCCTGCGGTTTATTTACTAAAAACAAAAATTAATCATAAATTTCAAATTAACATTCGCTAACTTTTTTTCCAGTAATTGAAATTTTGATTATCATATAAAGAAAGCGACGTTCTGAATAAATATTATGCATACTGAATAAAGCGATTAAAACTTTAATCGTCAACGTGTGTATTATTAAATTTCATTAAATCGTAAAATTTTATTTTTAATATTAAATATATTTTTGCTTGTTAAATCGACTACGATCGGTAAACGATATATGGTTCTAAACATACCGATCACAATCTAAATTACAAATACTTACAGTCAATTACTATAATGAGACATTACAAATTGTCGATAATGCTAACAAAGGATTATCAAACAATTCCGAATTTTATTTATACGCTCTCCAACAAAACAAAACAAATATATATATATATATATATATATATATATATGTAAGAACAGTATTATAATAATAATAATACGGAAGCTTTCGAAGAATTATAATTGACAGGCTATTTCGAATTATTGAAATTGCGATAAAAGGCTGTCAATAATTTTGATTATCGCAATTCACGTACGTGAATAATAATCATAATAATAAAAGTATATTTATATAGTTAAATTTGAATGTGGTTATTTTTATCGAATTAATTATATTATGTAATATATGTGTAACTGAATGAAATCACGTACTACTAAATCCGCGTAAAATTGAAAGTTTATCGTTATACTAAAAAGGAAAATCTGTGAAAAATGCAAATTCGGGTCAATTAGCATACAGCATTGTTCAACGAGCCAAAAGAAATTAGCTGACTGACCGGCGAATCGATGAATATTAAAAACGAAATTTTAAATTGTAAATACGGTAGTTTTAAAAACACAAATACGGCTCCCGTATAAAAAGACATTTTAATTGGATAATTTAAATCTAAAAAAAAAATCGAATATTATACGGACATGGATGGACCTGAAGCTATAAAGTCGTGAACGTAAAAAAATATTCCATATATATTAAATTATATAATTCGGGAACCATTTACATTTTAATAATTTATTTTGTATAGCACGTACTGCACCGGAAATGCAAAGTTCCAAACGGAAATAGTAATGAAGTCTCGGGCGCTACTCCACGTTAATGGATTATTCATCTTTATTTTGAAATATTCGAGAAAATATTTTCATATTTCGTTCGTTCAAAGTAATAAAAGAATTAAGCAAATAAGTCTTTGTGTCTCTGACAGAGTTATTATGGAGTAATTTCCGGTAAATGAGTTTTCATCTCGTGCATGAAAAACGCTTTTATTTTTTTTCGCAACGAACAAATAAACGTATAATTTTTAATTAAATTAACTGCATATTTGAACATTTACTTGTGATAGCTCAGTTAGTAACAGAATAAATTATATTATGCGATAAATCCGCGGTTCAAATTTTATTATATATTTATTTTTCTTAATAAAAAGTAAAATGTTTCTAAAATTCACAATGCAATATTAAAATTGAAATCAATTTTAATCATTGAAAAATAACTTGAATTTCATAGCATTTCTGATATTCTGAACTAACGTATTATAGTACAAAGACGATCAATAGTTGTGCTAGTAATATATAATATAGTTTATCTAAATTTTACTTCAATCATAACGTTTCTTTGAATAATAATTTTCATATATTTTATCAAGTAAATGTAGTAATTCAATACAAAGTTTACTTTTTGTCTTTTAAAATTTTCAATAAAAAATTTTAAAAACTTAATCTTCAAAAAAAAAATTAAAAATATGTTATTTTTCGATACTTTTTTTCTTGAAAATATTTTTAGAATAAACCATGCAATTTTATAATATAATAGTCACATTTATACCGAAACATACCGTATAAACAGTCCAACTACGACCCACAGACAAACAAATCCCTTCACATCGATCGAATAAACAACTTACGCAAATACAGGCGTTAAATAAAATTAAACACTCGTTTATAACGTAATAATATTTCAGTAAATAATACGAGTTTTTAATACGATTTCAGAAAAAAAAATTTCCTTCGAACGAGTATCGGAAAAAAAATGATTGATTATACCGGAAAAAATTACGTTCGGAATGCGATCGAGAAATAAATGCGTTTAAAATAAATTGCGATATATATATTTATTATTGATATTATTATAGTAAAAAATTTAACGTATATTTTTCATCTTTTTTTATTTATTTATCCATCAATAAAAGTTAAAAAACTTGAAATAAATTGAAGAACGCGACCGGTTCGACGTTCTCAACGAAAAATTTTCTGACAGTTTCACAATATATTATAATATATTAAGTCTTACACTTCTTATTCAATATACTTTTTTGTACTTCAAAACAGGAAATATAATATTTTTTTGTGAATATTATGTCAAAGTTGTGAAAGAATTTTTCATATTTCTTAAGAAAAGTAGACTGATAACATTGAAATAACATTAATATTTGAAGTATACAGTTATTATACGATTTTAACTACGAATTCAATTTATACAAAAATGTAAATAATAAATATTTATATAAAAATGTTTACAGAATAGAACGAGAAAGGTTTAAAAGGAGTCCAATTTTTTTATCAGTTTATTTTTGTAATTAAACAGTTCGCGAGGTTTTCCCGGAATGAAACATCTCGAAATAAGACAATAAATTTTCTTTCTTTATCTTTGTATTTAAAACGCGAAGCCTAAACAGCGAAAAAAATGCGAAAGAGAAACTTTCATATCTTAAAAGAAAAACATTGCGACGAAATAATATAATAAAAAAAATATATAAGTTTATTTTGACGACAACAAAAAAATAAATAAATATATACCTTTATATATTAAAACCGTTTTATACATAGAATGAAACGTCTCGATTTTCCTATTTCTTTTTATTCCTACAATAATATTAAACGAAACTCTCGAAGTATCCTCTCAAACAATATACTTTTTATCTGGAAAATCACAAGAGAGAAAATAGAAATATTCACGTAAATTTCCATATGATTTGACTCGATTTTTTCCTCTTCAATAAAATATCGTAATATTTGTGACATGATAAGCATAAAAAATGTAAATATTTCATTGACGATTCGTACATTCATATTATCGATCAGTCATAATATTTTACAGATCTGAATAAAAAATATGTTAATCAATACCGATTAATATAATTATGTCAAATTGCAAAAAATGTAAAACGTATTCAAAAAATGTCAAAAATCGCAATCTTATTATGAATTTGGATTTTTCAATAAAATATGAACGTATATACGAATGAAATTTAATTTTGAATCATCCTGTATATCGCGTACAATGTATACGAAAAACCATATATAAATATAACGTGATTTGATAAACCGAATGGAGTTAACGGAAAATGCGATTTTCATCGAACATGCGTTGAATAATTGAAAAGGTAGACGATTCAAACGTCAGATTCGTCTACGTCGTGTTTCTTGCGGAAAATTCTGAATTTTCCCCGAGAAAATTCCGACACCATCCAATTCCCATGATTCCCTACGGACATTTGCATTAAGTTTTATCCGCTATAACGAATAAGGAAAAAAAATTAATTCAACGATCACAATTCACATTACAATATTCTTCGCGTGCCGTGAATCAATTTTATCGACAAAAATCAACGATTTTTTTAAAGATTTTCAATTATTTTTTTAATATTAAAAATATATAAAAAAATAAATAAATATTTTATTTATTCGATAATTTTCAGTCACGTTCAATATTGAATTTGTACAAGAATAGAAAATTTACATAATGGATATATTAAAAAAAAACGAAAATCAACACAAATAAAACCGACGATTTAATAATAAAATTTCACTATAATTATTATGTATATATAAATATTCAAATATAGGTTAATGTAAATCATAGTTAAAATATGATAAAAATATATATATATATATGAACATAATAAAACACATAAACCATTTAAAGTTATTCACAATAACGTTTCAAAAGCACACAATGCACTCCGCTACAGAACAAGTAAACAGCTTTTATGCGGGTTTTTCATTGTAATATACGATTTCCATTATCGAGAAGTATTTTCCTTTTACCCCCTTCGTTCAAAGAACAATTTCACATTCACTTTCACGAGATGAAACAACGCTGCGAAACTATGAAGCGGTAAAACTTACAACGATTATATATTTTTTCTTTTCCCTTTCTATATATATATATTTTTTTTTTTCCTCTTTTTTTCCAATTTCTTTTTGAATTAATGAGTAATACGCCGGGGACTTCAATGAGCCGGAAAAAGGGTTTTTTTGTGAAAAATATATATGCATAAAAAAAATGTCTGATAAAAGTGCCAACGGTTAGAGACCTTCTCGGTAACGTATTACTCGGCCATATAATAGAAAATGATGCGTTTTATATGCGCATCGAATATTTTATTATAAAGAAATAAGCGAACGAAAAAAAAATATATATATATATTATAAGTGAGAAAATATGTAAATATTAATATATTAAAATTGGAAAACGATATATATATTTATAACATGTGCAATATATAGTTTTGAATATTTTTAACTTCATAGTAGTCAAATAAAAATTCTCGTATAATATTGTAATTATTAATGAAATATTTTTATATATAGGAAATAAATCAAATAATATGTCAATTTCAAATATAATTTCTGAAAAAAATTATCATGATAATATCAATCGATATATAGAAAAGTGAATTTATTAAAAATATAAATTATTTATTGTTTAATAGTATCATAGGAAATCTTAGATCAAAAACGTGTTTTAGAAATATTATTTTAAAAATGGATTTCAATTAAATAAATATATTTCATTATATTTTTTAACACGAAACTCTTTTTAATTAGTCTCTTATAAAATATTTATATATGTAATTTAATATTTTTTTTATTGTAGAATAAATAAAATTTCATTCTCATCTAAATAATCTGATAACATTAAACAATTGTAAATCACTATTATATTATTATAAATAAAAATTAAATTTAATAAAAACCATCTTATAAATAATATATTTTAGTGATTTTTTTTACGTAAACCCGTATATTTTTATACTAAATATATCCTATAAAAATTACAATTCTCAAACCGTACTTGAACCATATGGACGCCCCCTTTATATATAATACACATAAACGTTTTATATTTTTGGACCAATAATAATAATAATAATAATAGAAAATAGTAGTAAAAAAAAAGAGGAAAAATTTGACATCGACACGATATCAAAGATTTCGAACTCGAATTTTCGGGGTCAAAGTTAAACCGTGCCGTCGTATCGTCACGTCTTGTCGAATTAGTTTGACGAGTTGAAATCACGAACCGAAAACGGATCAGCTTCCGAAAATGGATCCGAACCTAAAACGGATCAAAACACACACACACACACGCGCTCCGCTCCGTGACGTTACTATACGCACACGCACACGAATTCCGGAAAATGGGAATTTCGTTAACGAATAGTAAGATAACGGTTCGCAAGTTTTCCACTGTGGAAAACTACGTGAGCCTATGCGCTATTTTATACGGGTCGATGTCCTCGACTTTCGCACGTTTGACTCGCTATTTTTTTTTCTTTTTATTTTTGGAGCAAATTAAAACTTTAAACGATCGACCGACTTTTTGACGTTTTAAACGAATTTTCGTGTTATGAATCGAACGAGATTTTTCGAAGCCGTCCCAATTTAAATAAATTATCGTTGAAAAAGTTTTACGTTTTTTTTTTTAAGTGTTATCTCTCGATATATATGTGAATTTTTATATATTGTAATGAAAATAAATATATTACTCAAATAAAAATTTATCATTTTATTCGTTAACATTCTATATTTAAATTTAATATTTCTTTAATAAAATATTTTTATATTAAACATCTGAATATTTGTAGTTTTTATATAATTTTTAAAAATTTTGATGAAAAATATGAATTATAAATACATTCAACAATTATATTTCTAAAATATCGATAGTTATAACGTATACTTTATATTATTTATATCAAACCATGAATGAATAAAATATAAAATATTTTTTATCATAAATAAATATCGATTAATTGGATAATTTTTTTTTGTTCAAAAACATAATTCAGTCGGTCTATTGCATGAATATATTAAATCGTCGCGGAATAAAAAACCGAAAGTCTACGCGAAATTCTTAAATTATACGCTGACATTGAAAAGAACACGAGTTAAACGTTTTATATAGAAAATGTACCGGTTAAGTGTTTACAAAGGTTGGTTCCCACTTCAATATTCAATGTGTACTTAACTCGTAGTACAAGAAAGAAGTGGGTCAAGTGTCGAGTGGTTTCCATACTCTGGATATCAAATCGTGTTCTCGCTTTACTTTCTTTCTTTTATATATATATATATATATATATATATATATATATATATATATATATATATATATATATATACAATATATTATATATTTTTTTTACTGGTATGAACTCTGAAATAATGACTTTTCCAAACTACTTGTATAAAGAAGAAAAAATATATATATATATATATACAACGAATATGTAAAGCGTACAATTTTCTCAAAAGTTTCGCTTTGGTAATAACGTAAAAATTAGTTTTTTTTTTTTTGAAAAAGTTTTAAGTTATTCAATAGACTTTATTAAAATTTAATGATGAACATGAATTCATAGAATGTTTTTCGTGTAATGGAAAAATAGTTTTTTTTTATTTACGATGATGTTAATTTTATTGCCATATAATATATAGTAAAATTCTATTTTATCTATAAATGTATTATATTATATTTAATATTTTAATTTTTTTTTGTCATAATCTAACTATTTAAATAGAAAATTGATTTCAAAAATAATAAAATTACAAGTGATAAAAAAAACATTTTTTATATATCTAAATAGTGTAATAAAAAAGATAAATATTAATAAAATATTTTTTTTAATCCGAAATCAAAAAAGAAAGCGGCATTAAATTACACTCATATCTAAATCAAAATCATTGTACACATAAAAAAAATCGAATTAAATTCAACTAAACGTAATAATTAAGATTATATATTTTTTATATAATATTTATATTAATGACGATTTTATTTATTTATTTTTGCGAAATAATTTTATCGCAAATTCGCCGAAATCTCCTTAATGACGTTGATTTTTCTTCGCTTAATTGTATATAAAGCTCGTTTCGCGCCCGAAAATTTAAGTTGCAGTTTACTCCTTTTTTTTATTGCCCTTATCTCCTAATGAGTTTTGGATGATACTTATTATCACCGTAGCCCTTTCATCGTTTTTCTACGCACACACACACACACACACACACATAACAATAACAATGATAATATCTGGAAAAATCTATTAAATTCTATTCTACGAAATATTTAGTTGAAAAGAAAGGTTCATTAAGCGTAAATAGGTTTTAATTCGAAATTATCCTCCGGGGTATGATTCATTAATTTTATAGCGAAACGTAAATTCTCTTTACGATGACATCTATTGGTAAGCATTATACGAAATGTTATATTATTTATGGTAATAAAATATGCTTATTGAGCTAAACGTGTACAAGAGTGCGGACCCGTTAATTGGGCTTTTTCATCACGCTTCATAATCCCTATATAAATTCTGTGTCATACGGTGGTGCCCTTTAAAATATAACCCAAAATCTAAATTTATAAAAATTAAACGATATATTTTAAGCCGTAACGCGATATTTTAGAGACAAAAGAAACGTTTAAATTCATATTTTTATTATATTATACTACTGTGATAAAAAAGCAAGGTGAAATTGTCATTTAAAACTCCCGGGCATTAAGGAAGGCAGATAAATTGTATTTTTTTTTTACTAAGTTGGTAGGACTGTTTAATTATCTACAAGTTACACATGTTTTTACAACTCTTGGTTCCTTCATCACGATAATGCATCATTTCATACTGCATTGGTTCTTCGCGATTTTTTTGTCAAAAACTCGACTCATCGTTCATCAACCAACGTATTCGCACTATTTGTCTCCGTGCGACTTCTGGCTATTCAGCAAACTTAAAAGGCCAATGCGGGGTTGCCGTTTTAGACACGATTGAGAAGATAAAAACCGAATCGAAGAAGATCTCGAAGGCTATACCGGAAAAAGACTATTCCGATTGTTTCGAGGACTAGAAAAAGCGTTGGCAAAAGTGCATTTTATCGGACAAGAATTACTTTGAAGGGGATGAAATTGATTTGTAAGAATATATATAAAAAATTTACATTTTATAAATAAATTCACCTTACTTTATGTTCACAGTATTATATACCTGTTAATATAAATGTTTCAAAGATATATATTCGATATTTATTTATATAAGCTTAATAATAATTTGAATATTTGCCTGTTTATACATAATTAATAAATCACGTGTTCAAATCTGCGTGATATTATTTATTACATATTTGCAAAATAAATTAATTCCGTACACATTTCGATTTTGATATTTATGAATACGGCGAATAAATTACAATAGTTGTAATACTAATATAATTATAACATTCATACAATATCATTTATAAATTATTTTAATATATTTAATATATATATATATGTTAACGATTTAAATCCGTTAAAAGTTCCAATATTGGATATTTATTTATAACATTTTTTTTTCAAATTGCACTTAAAATATATATATTAGTATAAAAATATAAAAAAAAAATGGTGGAAAAGCGCAGAGAAAATGGGAAAATTACAGGAGACGAAAAAGAAAGCAGATGTCGGCGAAAGTCAAAACGTCAAAGTCGATAAAGTCGCATCCGTGAACTTAACGAGTGAACCCTCATTAATGTGACACCCTTATAAACAGCGTCTAGAAAACTTTGCACGGATCCAATTAACGAAGAACGAAACACACCCACATACAAATGTATATATATATATATATATATATATATATATATATATTGGGACCCCGCTAACATTCCAAAATTGCATACAAATAATTATTAAATTATTTTATAAAATATTTCTTAATACTAAAAATTTTAAATTTTTATATATTTTATTTAATATTATAAAATTCTTTATCATAAAAATCTATTTTTTTTTATATATGTGTAAAAATCCTGGAGACAGTTTTCATGCAATCTTCTTCACTATCTTCACATCCTGTCACTTCATTTACTATATAGAAGTAAGCCCTCTTGCCACGACAGAATGACATCCGGTAAGATAAAAAAATATAGTGTTAAAAATAGACTATTTACTTTAAAACTTACGTATTATATTAAAAAAGCGTAGTCCTACTATATATATATATATATATATATATATATATATATATATATATATATATATATATATATATATATATATATATATAAAATCATTTATATATGAACGTAATATATTTATATCGTTTAACTATTATTGATTTATTGCTAAGCTCAACATTATATATATATATATATATATATATATATATATATATATATATATATATATATATATAAATTTGTTTATATTATATCAAAAAAGATTTTTTTCTATATTTGCAATAAACAGACAATTATAGAGCTATTCTTTTGTATTACGAATCGAAAAATGTTAACGATATAATTAAAAGACGTGCTGACTTTTCAATTTGTTATCATTAATGCTCGAATAATTCGATTCGATTTCTTAAAATTAATATTTGTAAAACGCGCATGTTTCTCTCGAGAAAAATAAGAACAAGAAAAATAAGGAATGTAGAAGTTTTTTAAAAAACGACAAAGGAAAAAGAGAAAGCGGAAACCTGGAAAAACACGGACCGTTCCGGTCGTTTTTCTTATTGGACTCCTTTTACATTTATACTTCCATATTAGATATACAAATATATATCACACACACACACACACACACACATATATATATATATATAAATATATATATATATATATATACATTTATATATTTTTTTTAAACTTTGAAACGAAAGCTTTAATTTTGTTTCTTGAATATTTTTCCAACATGAAGGTTTATTCCGTCGGTAAAATTATTCAGTTTATATAAAGTAAAATAAATGAGAAACATAACTGTCTAAAAATGTGAAGACCGTTGCGTATAATTTAAAAGTTTTTTTTTATTCAGTGATTCTACAGCCTTTCGGAGACCTCAATCTTTTTTTTTTGTTATATTATATAATCTTTTATGCAAAAACGAGTCACTGCTTATTCGTTAAACCTTTATATATTATTTTCATTTTAAAATTTAACATATTTTTATACACTAATTATAATAAAAATAAAAACATTTTGTGATATGATTTTTATATTATTTAACTTAATCGCACATTCATTCGTATATTAATTATGATTGATAAACGATGTAATACTACGATCAAAAAGTAAGGCGAATTTGTTTATAAAATGAAAATTCTTTATTTATTTTTCCAAATCAATTTCATTCTTTTCAAATTAATTCCTGTCCGATAAAACGCACTTTTGCCAACAATTTTTTCAGTCCTCGAAACAGTCGGAATAGTTTTTTTCGATATTTGGTCATTTGAGCCAGAAGTCGCACGGAAACAAATCAGGCGAATGCGGTGGTGGCGGAACGATATGAGTCGAATTTTTGGCAAAAAAATTGCAAAGAACCAATGCAGTATGACTTGATGCATTTGGAGATAATTGAATCGATAAAAATCTCGGAGATAATTAAATCTTTTGACAAACAGACGCTTGGTATATACAGTCAATAAATATTATATACAGTCCTATCAACCTAGGAAAAAAAAATACAATTTACCTGTCTTTTTAATAATCGGGCATTTTAAATGACAATTGAACTTTTCTTTTTGATGACAGTATATTATAAATATTAATAAAAATATGATTCGCTGTCCATCGATAAAATTTCTTCTCTTCCAATTGCCGATGATAATTTTTATTGAAGTCTAACAGAATTTTCCACTTTATAAAGAACTTCGTTAACGGACGAGTAATTCCAATAATGCGATTACGAATTCACACTATTCACCAAACCGAGAAAATTGACCCTTTTCAAATGGCCAAATGTATTCAAAACATGTCCCAAAAAAAAAAAAAAAAAGAGAGAGAGAGATGAGCGTATATAAGTATTTCCACATTTTCACAACACTCGAAAAAGCTCTCATACGTTTCGTACGAATAGAAAGAACAGCAAAAAAATAATGCTTTATTTTATTCTGATATTTTTTTTCATCGACGAAGGACAAGAGAAAAAAATATTAAGCATTATTATATTTGACGGAAGTTATTTTTAAAGTGCAAATTAGCGCTTAAGCTAATCTCGGTGAAATGTCGTTAAATTTTAACGGGCGGTTGTTAAATGGAAAATCTTCGAGATTACGTTTCAACGGGCGAAATGCGAGCTTTAAAACGCGAGTATCATCGCGAAAGCTTTGCATTTAATTCGTTAAATTCGACGAAACTAACAGTAGTCGTTCGCAATAAGGTCGTTTCACTTATTTCGTCCACTAAATACTAGTTTTACGACGAGTCAAATTTCCAATTTGTCCGACGTAATTTTTACGTTCATTCTAAATGTTTTAATATTGATAGAAAAAAGCGGAAAATTTTAATCTTCAAAAATTATGACTTTAGCTATTTTATAAAACGCATTAAAATTGTCTCATTGTGTAAAAGTATAATATGTTAATATTTAAAATCATATCGAAAAAAGTTGTCTTCAATTATATTTATAAGAATATTTATTCATAATTTGCGCATTCCAAGCTTTTAATCGAGTATATTTAATTTTTTTTTTACTGTATTTTACATTCAATTTCTTATTAACAGAAGAAGTTCTCTGCGAATTTTCCTTATATTTGTTTTTAATTTCTACATATCTTAATTATAGAGAGATATTCTTTATATTTGCTTTAATTTCATATAGAATCTCTATTTCATTAAAATCATCTTGAGCGCTTTTAGTTTTATATAAATATAAACTTATATATATTTAGTTTTATATAAACTTGCATATATAAAATTATATAAATTACATAATTTATAATACAGAAAATATTTTATTAAAAAATTCTAAAAAAATATTTTTTTTATGTATATTTAACGTATTAGTAAATTTTCATGAATTCTTCTTAGAATTATTATTAAAATACACATAACCCTTTTTAACACGATTTTTAAATACGATTTAGAAAGAACACGGTTTACCAATAATAATAAATATAATTTTTTTACACAAATTTTTTGATCTAGCACGAATTAATATTTTTTTTTAATTTTGTATTTGAGCGTCTTACAGAAATTTATTTATACAGCAACAAGATAAAATTGGGATCGTTTACTTTTTGGGGAATACCCGATTTTACAGAAATTAAATAACGAGCGAAATTCTTCAAGCCAACTAAGTAAACAAAAACTCATGCGGCCCGCAATATACTAAGAGTTTGACACGTCTGTCTTAAAGAATTTATACATTATATATATATATATATATATATATATATATATATTCGAATGCGAATCAACAAGATGAACTGAATGCTGAAAACCGTTTGCAAAACGCAGTTTTTTTCAGCAAAATTATGACGATTTATCGAATTTATTAAACGAAAACGGAAATTTTGTACGCTAAATTGTAAAATATTAGTCGATTGGATTTAATATAAAAATATAAAAATTAAACGTGTTTACGGCGGGTTTTCGTTTAAAAATCACATTTAATATTAATTAAAAGTAAAATATATATATTATTTTTTTAATTAAAAAAGTGTATATTAATATTTTATCATATAAATGAATTTTTGACATATGAAAAATATCATCTATTATCACGAATATATTTAATATAAAATCGAGAATACTAATGCATTATTTATTATATATTTTTCATATATATATATATATATTGAAGATATTTCTTCATTGCGCATTTTACTACAAATTCCGAGTGTTTCGTATCCGTTTACTTCATTAAAATTAATTGCAAATATTGTCCTTGTTAAAACGCAAAAGCGTTGAATTCGCTATCAAACAGCAATTTTAACCGAGTTAAACGTAATATATTCTGAAGTTTTAATATAGCAAAACGACGAACGTTTACAAATTTTTTTATACAATATTACAACAATAATTAAAAAAAATAAAATGCGATATACGACAAATTAATATATCGACATGAGACATATTAAAAAAATATATAATATAAACCGAAACGGTCGAATAAATATTAAACGACCGAAAAAATGTTTAATAAGCGTCGAGTTAAAATGTATACATATTTTTTTTGGGGGGGGGGGGTCGCATATTTTCAGCGGTTCATTTCACAATGGTCTCGTATTAAATGTATATTATATTAAGAATTTAATATGCGAATTGAATTTTTTTTTTTTTTTTTGAAGGACCCCGAACACGAGAGAGGCATTCTTGAAAATTAATGCACAAACATTTTTCGCCCCCGCGAAAAAAAAAATATATTCTTCACTTTATGGACGAATATTTTTTATTACCGCGCAAATAATTATACGATATGCTCGCCCGAATGAAATTGTACCATATAAATTTGTTTTAATATTCCAAACATGTAAATGAGAAAACATTTATTTTTTTCAAATTATTTTTCAGTAATTTGCGCGCTGAACGTTTAACGTTTTAAATATTCGTCGAAATAATTACGTTATTCGTCAAGTTATCTTCATTAACAATTGTAATAATATAATGTTTTTTTTTTATTTATTTTTTTTTAATGATCAGAATTACAATTTACTTATATTTCAAAGGGCATGTTGGGTTTCACTGCAACAAATATACGAGTTTAATATTATACAATGTAAACAAGAATTGTTTCTGTAAGCCACTGAAAACACATGCAGTGAATATCTAGTTATATGTTATAGGCAAACGAAAACAGCGAGAAACCGTTCTAATGTAAATATTATTCGTCAAAATTGTTGAATAAAGATATAAATAGTGAATTTTAATTTCGATATTCTAGATTTCGTTTTCATTTTTTTTTATATAATTTATCGTTATTTAATTGAAAGCATTATTATAATTAGATAATTCAGATTTTTACTCTCATATATAAATAAATTAATCTATGATCCATTTATTTATATTTTAAATTTATACAAATTTAAAATATATTTCACGTTAATTTTATGAATTAAAACGGCACACTTTGCCTATAACACATAAAAAGTGCGAGCGCGTGATTTACTCGACAATATTAAGCAAAACAATTAATTTTCTACCCGCGAGTAATCGAGTATGAAATTTAATAATTTCGCGCAATATATATATATATATATATATATATATATATATATATATATATATAATTCTTAATTACGTTTTCGTTTTCCGTATTTAAATCGTTAAGAATCAAATATTTAGTAATTCGGCAATTTTGAATTCGCAACGTGTTTTCACTTTTAGTGCCCCGCGTTTAATTTAAAATCTAAACGTTTCGGTGTCCTCGATTTTTTCACAGAATTAATTCGATTACAATTTTTATTATATTTTAAAAAGTACGCTGTCTTCGTTCAGGTGTATTAAAACATATAAATAAATAAATTTTTTTTTTCGTCGCTAATCATATGAAAATTTGTCATTTTGATTTGACGATAAACATTATTTTGATAATAATGAAAATAATTGATAATAATGAAAATTTGCAAATTTAATGGTTTAAATATTTTACATTATTATTAAATATTTTTTATCTGATATTTTGTGCTTTTTTGTTTAATTTATAAAAACTATACATTTATATACTAATATAGCAATACATTTATATACTATATTACGAAACGATATTATATCGTATTAATTAAATTCTAAATCATTCATTTGTACCCTCCCCCCTTTTTATTACGATTAAATAAATAATAATTTATGCGAAAAACATCAGATTAAAAATTTTCAAAGTCTAAGTAAGTAGTCACAATATTATAAACGACAGTTACAATACTAACGACGTTAAATTATTTACATAATATGACAGAATGATGTTTGTGTACAAATTCATAATTTATATTCATAAACGTACATATATATATATATATATATATTCTATATGTGTATAGTATAATGTTGGAGGTTGTGCGAGTCAGAGCTCGAAAACCATTGTGTCAACCTAGTAAAAAATTCACTAGTCAGGGGTCGAGCGCACGTGTCTAAAACATTTGTTATTCTATATTTACGCTGTCATGTGTTCTAATTTTTAGCCCCCACTGTACATCGTTTATATATATATATATATATATATATATATATATATATATATATATATATATATATGAATGTATGTATATATTCAAAAGAGGAAATGCGCTCGAATTGTACCGATGCATTTTTATTTTTTTTTTATTTATAATTAGCGATCGGTAACATTTATATTATTTATTCCATGTGTTGATTATCTTATTGGTGATCTTTTAGTTAATACGTCGGATTATCGCGATGTGAGTTTTCGTATTAGTGTATCATTGCGAATTCTGTTTGAGTAACGTATCTTTAATAATGAAATATACATATGTATAAATTTTCATGTAGAATTAAAATATTATTATTTCATCGCGATATTTAATGAAACGATTTATTGCATAATATATATTAATAAGTAGAATCGTATTCAAAGTTGTATATAAATCTACTTAAAATATTTTTTATTAGAACTATTATGTAACGGAATATTAATATTTAATACACATTTTATGTTGTGTGCGACAAAATAAAATTAAAATGG